>CAUYQU010008567.1:0-58562 GCA_963574635.1 Cheracebus regulus | reverse complement strand
CTTTGTCAGATCGGTAGATTGCAAAATTTTTCTCCCATTCTGTAGGTTGCCTGTTCACTCTGATGATAGTGCTGTGCAGAAGCTGTTTAGCTTAACTGGATCCCATTTGGGAATTTTGGCTTTTGTTACAATTGCTTTTGGTGTTTTAAAGTCTATGCCCATGCCTGAACATACCTGATCTTGCCTGATCTACGAAGCTAAGCAGGGTTGGGCTGGTTAGTACTTGGATGGGAAATCAGTTTTATGCTATAATTTGCATGCAATAAAATTCACCATATTTTGAACTTTGACAGAGACATTCCATAGAGTAACCACCACTATAATCATGGTAGAAAACAGTCTTATCAATGTAAAAAAGTTATCCTGTGCCATTCTGAAGCCATTATTCTCCCCTTAACTCTGTTCTATGGCTAACACTAATATGATTCTGCCACTATTATTTTGACATTACTAGAAACTTATATAAATGAAAACATTTGATTTGTTAAATTTTTGCTTGACTTTTAAAGTGGCTGAGTAAGTTGCTTCACAGACTCAACTTAGTTGACATAGTTAATCTTTAGTATTAAAATTGTAGAATGGCTAATATTAAAGATTAACTATCCTGTACAGTTAATATATTCCCTATAGTTAATCTTTAGTATTAGCAATGTTAGTTCTATAACTAAATTAAGATATAGCGGATACTTTACCTTATTTGGTGCAGCATATATTCAAAACCTTTGGTCATTTTTTATTGAGTTATCCTTTTTATTAAGTCATAAGAGTTCTTTATTTATTACAGAAATATGTGTTTAATCAGACATATACTTTAAAAATACTTTCTCTTAGTCTGCAGCTTCCCATTTTGCTTTAATTTTTATCAATATCTTTCAAAGAATAAAATGTTATCAATTTTGATGAAGTCCAGTGTAACAGATATTTTTTTAAAGTTTTCAGTGCTCTTGTGACTTATTTTAAAAATTTTACCCAACTCAAGTTCACAGATATTTTCTTCTTAGAAAATTTCTTAATATTTTTGAAGGTTTATAGTATTAGCCCTTACAAAAGACCATTATTCGTAATCACTGATTTTCTGTATTGCTTTTCTATTTTGTATGTTTTTTATTTGTATTTTTATCTTTATTTTTTCCTTCCTTACTTGTTTCCTTCTTTTCTTACTTGTTTCCTTTCTTACTTGTTTTGATTTACTCATTTCTTTACTTTCTTAATATAAAAACTTAAAAGTTTCAGTTTTTTAAATATTAACTTTTAATGAAGGAAATATCCCTTTGGGTACTATTTTAGTGTTATTAGACAAAAACACACATATGTATGTTTTCAATTCCATTTAGTTCAAAATTTACTTTTTTCCAATTACCTTTGAGATTTCTTCTTTAACTCACATGCTAGCAATATGTTGTTAAACTACAAATATTGGATAATTTTCCAGATATCTTTCTCGTGTTGATTTCTAATGATTCCATTTTTGGCAGGAACATAGCTTACAATGATTCATACCTTTAAATATATTCGGACTTGTGTTATGGCCTTAATTTGATCTATTTCACTGAATGTTTCATATTCACTTCAGAAGAATACGTATTCTGTTGTCACTGAGTGGAGTATATTACAAATGTTAATTAGATCGAATTATTTAATAGTTTTGTTCAAGTCTTTGATGTCTTATGGATTTTCTATCTAATTGTTCTGTCAATTATTATACCTGTAGATTCTGTATATTTCTCCTTTTCTTTTCTTTCAAGTTCTATCATGTTGCTTGAAGCAAGCACATTTAGAATTGTAAGATCCTCTTAGTGAAGTGACCCATTTATCATTATGAGTCTTCCTCTTTATCGTTGGAAACATTATTTGTTCTAAACTTCATATTGATCACTTCTTTTCTGCTTACAGGTGATCTTTTTCTGCTTCTTTACATGTCTGATATTTTTTATTGGATACTGTAATAAAAACTTTTAAGTTGTTGGTTTTGAGGTATTTCTGCATTCCTTTAAGTAGTGTTTTATTTTGTTTTAATGTACAGTTCAGTTTCTTATAAGTAGTTTAATTTTTTTCAAAACTTTCACACTGGTCCAAGACAGCATTTGTTCTAGAGTTAAGTTAGTTTTGCCTGACTATGGCAATACTCTTCTGATAATTATACTTAATAACTTATTTATTACTACATCTTTCTATGCCAGCTGATGGAGACAGCTCCTTTGAATTCTCATTGAGAACACCAGAATTCATTCTGTTTGCTGTTTTTAGGTGGTACTCTCCCTGGTCTCAGATAGTTTCCTTTCATATATGCGCTGGTCAATATTGGTCAAATTGTTGAGGAGGCACTTTCATTACTCTTTGAAGGAGATCTCTCTCTCTCTCTCTCTCTCTCTCTCTCTCTGTCTCTCTCTCTCTCTCCATCTTTTCATATCACTCTCTTCTGCAGTACTCTGTCCTACAAATTCCAGCTTCCTTGGCTTCCCAAATTTTGATTTCTATTTCCTTTACTCAGAAACACCACCTGGCTCTGCTTGTCTCTATCTCTACTGTGTAGTCTGAAAACTTCATCCAGCCAGGAAGCTCATGCAAATATAGAAACACAGGGTTTAATTTGCTGTTTCCTGTCTCTGAGATCATAGTCCTATGATTCCAGTTTTCCAAGTCTGAAAATGGTTGAGATATTTTGTCCAAATATCCAATTGTTCAAAGCATAAATTTACTCCTTATACTCTATCATGGTTACATGGATTATACCTCTTAGCTAATCGAATTAGGATGATATATTTAACATAGAAGCAATACATAAATTTCAGTGGCTTATATCATAAAAGTTTATTTCCTGTTCACCTTATAATTGAAAGTAGGTATATGGGGTTGGGTGGTTCTCTAGTCCATTTGGGCCCTGAGCAGTCTCGCAGAACATGGGGTCCTTTCATATTTCTAAGCCAGCATGCTCTGAGGTCTCCTAGTTTTCTTCTGAGTGATCTGCATTTAGTTGGCATGCAAGCGAAAGAAAAAAAAATCCTGGTAATGTTGATGGGCCATGCTTAGAAGTGCCCTATTTCACTACTTCCAGCATTCCTTTGACCTGAATTCTGTCATGTAGTCCTGCCAAATTGTGAGAGGCCTGAACTGTAACCTAGCTATGTGTCTAGGGTAGCGTTTTCAATAGGAAAAAAACAAGGGGAACTACACATGTAATTATACATTTTCTAGTAGCCACATTAGAATGAGAAAATCTACAAATACAATTATCTTTAATAATATCTTATTTAGACCAAATATATTTGTTTTTTTTATCATTTCAACATGTATTCACTATAAGAGATTATTGATAATGTATTTTACATTTTATATACCAAGCTTCAAAATCTGGTATCTATTTTCTATATTTTAAGTATATTTACATTCTAATGTTAAATTCTAATGAGAAATAATTGCTATTTATATCTCATAAAAGTGGTACTTAGAACGTAGATTTACATACACAACTTCTTCCAAACATACTTAAAATTTTGTAGTGGTTAAACTGAATATCTTTCTTTCTTGACATTTAAAGTTACATAAATAAATAAATTCTTCAGTCATAACAGCTACATTCTAAGTGATCTATAACCACATGTGGCTGGTGGATACTATATTTTTAAAGCATGGTTTGCAAACTATGGCTTACTGGCCAAATCCAGCCTACAGTTTGATTTTGTATGATGTGAGGGCTAAAAATAAATTTTACTCTCTCTAAATATCTGAAATCAATATAAGAGTAATACTTTGTGACATGGGAACAGCCTGTGAAAATCAAATTTCACTGTCTATTAAAAGTATTTTATTGGAATATATCCACACCTATACATTTACATATTGCCTACAGCTACTTTCACATTATCATAGTGGAGTATTTGTAAGATAATTTACAAATACTCTAAAATACTTACCTTTTATTTACCCAGTAAACCTAAAATATTTACTTTTTGGCTCTTTACAGAAAACGTTCACCAACCATTGGTCTAAAAAACGTCATTTTTATGAACAAATTGACATCTCACCCATCTTTACAATCATAAACTACATCATGACTCATGGAATCCTTAAGGATATAATGTGATGATTTTTTAAATTAATGACAAATTCTATTTAACACACAATGAATGTTAATGTTAAAGATGTAAATTAGGAATCATTTTAAGGAAAGGAGGAGTGATACATGTCAACAAGAAATGGGTTAAAGATAATTTAAATAAAAAACACTGAATTACTGAAAAATGAAAGAGAGATTGTTATAAGTCTTACACCAAACACTTAAAATCATGGAGTGTCCGTGTCACAAGAGGAGTGACTCATCATTAAGGACAGCTGCAGTTGTTTTATTGTAGCCAACAAAATTATCTCTGAGTTTCGCAGTAGATGTCCTTCCTTTTCCTGATAACATCTTCTTACCTTGAAATTCCTTTCCTCCTGCCCACAGCATACACATTTAAGCTGTCTGTTTCTCATTTTTTCAATTATCACCTTAAGGTCATCTTCATAAATCTTTTTTACTTCCTCCCAACTCCAGCTAATTCATTCTTGCCCTTGGTATCCACTTCCAAATTCATGTTTGTTTGTTGGGCTTTGTCCCTTTTCTAGCCACCTGAAATTCCACAGTGTTTTACATAGGCTCTCATATGCTTGAAGCCGCTGAATTTAGAGGCCTTTGGAGCTAGGCTCTGATGTGTCTTCCACATCTGAGTCATACTTCCACATAGCTATATCCCTAAAACTGCACGCTATCCTGAAAACATATTTTACACTCCTGCTTTTGAAATGTGAATATAATTCAGAAAGAGAAAAAAAACATAGAACAGATGGTACAGTTCTACTATGCTTCAAGGAGCAAAATGAAAATGTCCAGAATTTGGAAATGCTGTGTAGTGTGATAGACTGACTCTGGCATCTCACTCCCATCCTCACCCCTCCTATATTCTCATGATATCACAGTGGCTTGAACCTTTAAAGCTTTATTTTCCCATTTTTCTGGCTCATTGGGTAAAGCTCTGGGTCTGCTGTAAGAGGTACTCATGTGAGATTTAGAACACGGCAAGAAAGGAGTAGTCATTGACATTCTCTTTTAGCAGGAACTAGGAGAAATGTGGGCAGAGGGCAGACGTACAGTTTTCAACAGGTTCTCAGTAAACCTCTTCAAATCATCTGCTTCATTGTTGACAGCAACTGAGATTATTGGCAACATCTGCACTCAAATTCCTTGTGTCCTCATTTTTCTGGACGTTAATAACTTCTCACTGATTATTGCTCCCATAGCACTTTCCATGGGTTTTCAAGTGACTATTTCTACTTTAGATTCCTTCCTGTTAAAAATATTTGAGTGGTTTCTTTTTTTCCTGCCCAAACTTTAACTGGTACATTTTACCAGCATCAATTTTCTAGGTGAGTGACATTATACAGAGAATAGATGCAAATTGATGGCATTCATGATATTCATTTCCTTACTCTGTTATTAAATAGATACAGATTAACTAAACTATACCACATTCCAGAGGTGACTAGTCATGTTCTGCTCTCAAAGCACACAAAGTCTAAGTGAAAAAATTAATGCAAACGATATCAATACAAGTTAGAATGGATTCAGTTCTAAAAGAGAAGAAAAAGTGCTATAAATGTCCATAATGAAGTAGGATTTGATCCTTCATTCTGATATTTTACATTTTTGGAATCTTTTTTTTAGCCAGAACATTGGCCATACTTTTATATTTTCTGCTGATGAATTTGAGCTACATGGTATTTCTATACCCATTAAAGTCATTAGATGAATTTATAATTAAATATTTAGTATTTGTATGTGTTTTTGTGTGTGTATGTGTTTGTGTGTGTGTCCGTGTCTGGAGAATGAGAGGAAGAAAGAGAAAAAGAGAGAGGGACCAAGAGAAAAGCATTATCATCGATCCTGCAGAAATCACTTAGGTTGCCATTGACCCAATATTACATCCTGTAGTCTAATGAATCTCAAGGAAATTGTGTTTAGGATTTGGGACTGGCCACTTTTGTGAAGGACCATCCAATGCTCTGCAAAACAATGTGGCATTTCTGGCCTCTACCTACCAAATGCTTATTGTAGCCTTAAATCATTGTAACAATTCAAATACTAACATATTATATTATGTCTCCATACGTCTCTTAAATACCATCTTTATGGTGCTCCTCTCAGAAGGAAACAATGTTAGCATGAAATAAATTAATGTGGGGTATCTTATCCACTATAATCATTGCCTGACTCTTGAGTAGCAATTGTCTTATAATGCTTATAATTCAATAACTTGCATTTAAATCCTAATTAAAACAAGTTTCCATTTTTGCCTATGCAATTAGGAAATGTTCAGAAATTTTAATTTTTGATGATAATGAGAATACAAGAAAATATGAAGTTTCAAATGTTCAATATGGAAGGGTAAATTACTCCAAAATTTCTAGATTACAAAACCTATGTGCATCAGCAGTCTTAAAATATATATTTATTTTGATAAATTAAATTCATTTCAGGGAACTCTCATATCCTTATTGTCTGTAACATAAACAAATATAAGATCAAAGAGGTTCATTCCAGTGTAACACGTAATTTAAAACAATGTAATGGTCTAATGACATAGGCATTTAAGCTTATTTCTAATAAATAAATTTGGAACTTCATATTATGCAATAGTATGCAACCACTACAAATTTACTTTATAAAATAATATTATAATAGGCAATATTAAATAAAAATGTTAAGTTAGAAAATTACATTTTAAAATATCACCTCAACTATGAATAAAGGTATACATAATAACATTGCTTTATAAAAACACATTCAAATATTTGACAGTTCTTTTCTACCCATACCACTTGGTGAGGGGATACAGAGATTGGGGTGTTGCAAGTGTTTGACACATTTACTAGATTATGTGCATAAATGCAATTGCAAAATCTCATTACAACAAATATTCACTCACATTAAGTAAAGCTTGAGTTTTGTACCTCAAAGCATTCCAAAAGGTCCCATGATTTCACTGGTCTTGGCTGGTCTTCCTTGAGCTTGGCTTGAGTGTGCAGATTGAGTTTAGATGTCCTCTGAAAGAACACTTTCTTCTTAAGTTTCCTCTGGTGGAGAGCAAGAACACAAGAGGGCAACATGTTTCCAATGATGCATTCCAACATGCATTTCAACAATACAAGACTGACAAAACAAAAACTTGCACTGCTCATAAAAGCATTTGCTTGATCATCATGCTCAAACCAGTCATATTTCTGTGGCCAAAACAAGTCCATACGAAGCCTAAAGTCAGTGGTTTGAAAAAAATCTACTCCACATGCGTAATGATGGCAAAGGAGAGAAGTGGACAAACAGTTCCTAACAAATCTGAATAAATCTATCATTGTGAGGTAGAGGTTTGCTTGTTTTTATTTATTTATTTATTGCTTCCCATTTTTATATACTTTTCATATTTGTGTTTTGTATTTTTTTATTTTTTTTATTTTTTAAACCTTTAATTTCAGAGATACAAATGCAGGTTTATTACCTAAGTAAACTTGTGTCATGGGGGTTTGTTATACAGATTATCTCATCACTTGTGTATTAAGCCTAACACCCATTAGTTACTTTTCCTGAAAGTCTCCCTCCTGCCACCCTCTACCCCATGACAGGCCCCAGTGTGTCTTGTTCCCTTCTATGTGTTCATGTGTCCTCATGATTTAGCTCTCACTTCTAAGTGAGAACATGTGGTATTTGTTCTTCTGTTCCTGTGTTAGCTTGCCAAAGATAATGGCATCCAGTGCCACCCAATGCAATAATAGTATTTTACTTTTAAACATAAATTTTTAAATTCAAATATAATAAATTTAAAATATCTATTATCATTTCTGCCAAACTTTGGGAATGGAATTCTCATCTTATATTGTGCAACCCATCTTCAACTTCTTTTCAAAAAAATAACATTATTCTTTTCCCTTCCGTTTTTTGTACTGTTTCTCTTTTTCATATTTTATAAGTAGTGTACTTTCATTGGTTCAGTGATATTACTTTTAAATTACTTCAGAACTCTGAGATAAAATTTATTTGTTGTAGAAGTTCCAAGTGTAATGTGAGTAGTTACATATTCCTTTACTGTTCATTTGCTGTTGTATGAATAATAAATAAAAGCAAGGTCATCCGTTAACCATGAGACAAGGAGAGTAAAGAACCAGGAGCTCAACGAATGTGGGAGGTTTTAAATAGAATTGATATAAGAAAAAAGAAGATTTAGTAAGAGATAGATGAAAAGATCATTGAGAGATAATGAAGGTCCAATTTATATTTGTTGTTGTGATGATAATGTTGTTCATTTCTGTGGATTCCCATTAGGGAACACTGTTCTTTAAAGTTACTTTGCATTTGGGGATTTCAGCTGAAAGCTGAAAGAACCAACCAGTGACCCCTTCACTGTGAATTCATTATTTGGTCATTTTATATTATTTTTTGGTATTTCTTTTATTTCTCTCCTCAACATTCAAGTTTTGGTGTACATGTGCAGGATGTGCAGGTTTGTTACGTAGGTAAACGAGTGTGATGGTGGTTTGCTGCACCAATCATCCTACCACCTAGGGATTAAGTCCAGCATCCATGAGATATTTTTCTTGATGTTCTCCCTCCCTTCAAGCCCCCACTGGCAGGGTTAATGAATCTTTCTTTCATAAAGTAAAAACCATTATTTGATTGTTTTATTTGGTTGAAGGAAAGATTCATTTGACGCTTGGCATATGTACTACTTCCTATTTTTTAATATAATTATAATTTTAACAATATCTTTACTTCCTTTTTAATAAGTCATAACCTTTTGGTCACATAAACATAATTTCAGATTCTAGATCTATCAGTACCAGCGTTGTTGTGATATTTAAGTTACTAGTAATCAGGCAGTAGACCTTAAATGTCATCAACAGCACAATTATTAGAAATTAGATATAGAAAACTGAGACACACGATAAGGAAAGGTATCCAAGAAAAAAGATGATCTTGCTGGCAAAAATGTTGTATAAATCAATCAATAAATAAATAATAAATACACATGATTTTCAGGGCTTTTAAATACGGTCAGACAAATTCAATAGTAATTTGAGACTGTAAATATCTGACTTAAAACTGTTGGGAATGTTCAAACACGCCACTGAAGCCAAAATGAAAAAGTGGTATACCAAACTGTGATTTGAATTTGGAAGTGGCAAACTCATGATTTATGTTGGAGAAAGACTGTGAATGGAAAAGTATGGTGACTGGATGAACTAAAGAAGGCCATTCCGAAGAGCCACATGGTGAACAAGTGCATGCCAAGTGTCCAAAGAAAAAACACATCTTTCAGTTGCCTTAGGGTGGTTCCTTCTCATCTTGGCCATACTCACCACTTCTCTTTGCTTTGTTTCTGCACTCTCCGGGCAACATTCCGATTAGTAATCCAGATTTCCCTGAACTACAAGCTTGGGTAAGAATTCACTGGATGAAAGATAGAATGATTTGGGTCAATTAGAAGGAATGTCCCCTTTGAAATGAATTTACCAATGGTTTCCTTTATATGGTTCTTTCTCTTAGGTGTTTAATTATTATGAGTCAGCCAATCCAATTTTGAGAAAAATGAAACACTGACAAGAATGTTTGAGGCACCAAGATGATGACATCCTATGAGATTTCTTTTGGAAAAATTAATATGCCTTCAATTGTTACATCTTACTGCCATCTTCTGTCTCGCTACAAAATCATAGTCATCTCCTACTTCCCTACAATAAGCAAATTATGAATAGTCTCTATAACCCTAGACTGACTTGACTAAACATTATTGAAAATGTGTCTTAATATTAATTCTTAATTTTCAAAAATATTTCTAATCAAATATAAAATACTAGATAATTATTATTCTCTTGATTCTCTTGACATAGTAACCTGAAAGTTTGATGGATGGTTAATAATCTTCATATTCACTATGGCATAGGCCCATAATAACATCATCTTGAGATTTACTTTTTCTTACAGCATCACCTAATTATTTTAACTGCAATTCCATTCAGATGTCTCTAAACCAGCATTTCTTCTGTGTTCTCAAACTGTCATAGCATATCCTGAGCTGGAAAGAGCTATAATATTAATTTACAACCCTCAAACATATGCTGCCAACCAGGAAATACAAGAGCCTACCAATAAGTGTCATGTTAACAATTCTAGTAATTTAATTGTTTAGTTTTGCTACTTAACTTTTTCTTACAAGATTTTAAACATTTGGGGGGATATGATATCATTAGCTGGTTTTGGTGGGTTTTGCAGTTTATGGAGGCCCAATGCATGGAAAAAAAAAAGTAAAGATAACATTGGAAATGGAGAAATTTTATCTATAAAAGGAAAGGAAAATTCCATGGTCATTTAGTGAAATGAACACATTAATAATTTGTAACTTTCCCACTGCACTACTAAACCTTGGCACTAAACAGAAATGCCAAATGTAATGTTTCATAAGCTATTTTTCATAAGTTATTCATTATTTTTACAGTTCAAAAAATATTCTCATTTATATGGAACAAAAAAATGCTAAAATAAAAGCATCTGGCAAAAATAGGCCAATGTGTTAAGATTTAAATAGAAGCATTCCTGCTTATTGTACACTGCTTTTTCCACATAACATGTCAAATTCTTCATATAGTTATTGTAAATTGTAGTTTAAGATAATAATACCTCTACAAAATTATGAATTTCTTTGTATTTTCTTGTGGAAAGGTTTTCTTATAATGTTACAGATTAATAAAGGACTGAAAGGGCACATACAATGTGAGGAAATGTTTGGCAGATGAGTTTCTGCTTCTAAGCCACTACTAGAACTTACTAGTTATGTCACATCCCTTTAGGGGTCAATTCAAAATGCATATTTCATCTGCAGTTAAATGCAACTTCATGGAACTGAATGCTGCTTCATAAAGTTCAAATACATGTATGCTGTAGAATGTATAGAAAATTCACATGCCATAGGGAACTCCATAGGTTTTTAGAAAATAGATTTGAAAGTGGAAAGATATAGTTCATCAACTATAATTTGTTGATGCTTGCTTATAAGATTTAATTTGATAATTTTATCTATTAGTACTTACCTAAAATTTACAAAGCTAAGGGAAATATTCATTTTCTCCATTCAATAAGTTGACTTGACTGGTTGTACTTTCATTGGATAGAAACAAACAGAAAATTAGGCTTCATATTTGTTCAAGAATAATTTGATTAGCAGCATTTCCTCTTTTTATTTACTTATTTTTTTTATTTATTCAAGAGAGGATTCCAAGAGGTATTTAAAATAAAACAACAACAAAAATCCAAACTAGAAATTTATGCTTTATAGTAATGATGTGTTTTGATTCTTCAAAATCCACTGCACCCTAAATGACTTGTCCATCCTAATAAAAATACTCCCATGCTCCTGCCAGTGACTTAGAGACATATAGATGTGTTGTTTTGGCTAAAGAAACAGAAAACACATCTATTATGCTTATTTAAAAATATTTATCAAAATTATGAGAGACAAAAAAAGTCACATTCTTTTTCTGGAGGTTACTGTGTTAGATGTGATGTCTGGAATGGATACAACCAAATGGGCCATGAGTAAGCTGAGCTAATGTGCCAGCATACAGAACCAATTCACTGAGAATTGTCAGTGCAGAAACAAAGAAGGAATCTGGTTCCCTAATGTCATTATCAAGTCCCTGAGGGACCCAAAGTAAAATGTGTTCTTTTGGCTTTTTGTTGAATGTGATAAAGATTTTTTTTTAATTCTTTAAGTTAATTTGGGTTAAAATGTCTATTGTTGGAAACCAAGGCATTTTAACTGATAAAAAAGAAGCTTAGTTTTTTAAGCACTAAGGCTCTGAAGTTTGCTAAGTACTTTATGAATCTTAATCTTATTCAATTTTCACACAAGTATTGAGGTAGAAGTTATTATTACTACTTTAACAATGCTAAAATGAAGGCTAAAAGAGGTCAAATAACCTACATCAACTTACATAGCTATAAAGTAATGGGTCTGAATTTGAAACCATATTGTCTAATACAAAGACCCTACTTTATGCTGGTTGTGAGGATTCTTTGAACTTTTATAAAATTGTTTGATAATTTATATTGGAATATTAAGTAATACTGGGCAAAATTTTCCTCTGTGCAAATTTCTTCTATCAAAAGATAACAAACAACAACAAATTACATTAATTAGGTAGTCACAACTTTTCCATGGGAGTTGATCAATTTCATCTATCAAGCCAGTCTATGTTATGTACAAAACTATACAATCTATTTACTATTTACTGCATGCCTCTGGGGTTATTTAATATCTGTATAATGTGGTAAGGGTGAAGATGTAATAGACGTGATCCCTTCCTTGAAGGAAAACATTGCAATGTATCTGAATTACACATGTGGACATCAGAGTATACTTTTTCGATCACATGTTGATATTCTTTTCTAATGCTGCCTTCTGCTTTAAGTCTCCTGGTTCTTCCTTCCTAACAAGTTGTTCTAATCACATAACTCCCATACTATATAATCAGACACTTCTAATCACATAACTCCCATACTATATAATCAGACACTGGAATTATTCTGATTTGTTTCAATTAGCCCTCATAATCACTTTTCAAAATTGTTGAGTGTCAGAATCAACAAAATCATATTCATGTTGACATCCTTCCTATCACCTAACATTTATTCATTTAAAAATATTTATTGAGTGCCTATTTTGGGCCAGATACCATGGTAGGGGTTAGGGATAGAAAGCTGAAGATATAAAGTATCTGGGCTTAGGACTGAAACTTGAGAAATTTTGTTGAATTTAATCCAATTTACCCACAATAATACAGAAGTGAGACTTTAGTGATCATCCTAAGAACTGGGGTCATATAAAACATAAGGTTAATGACTAAATAATGGAGTAAAATTTAAGGTTAAATGCAAAGCTGGTACACTGTGTTATGTAATTTCCTCACATAATAAAGATGGGTCATTAAGGATTCCCTGCTTTCAAGCCTGCTTAACCCAAACAACAATGAAAAAGAATCTAAACACAATTTCTGAGCTTTCAGATGGATGAGGTTAAATTGAGCAAGACAGCAAATAATGAAGGATAATAGCGAAGACCTCAAATCATCCAGTACATTAACAAAGCTGATGTGCAGTTAATTCTTCAAAAGACATACATCTCTGCTGTATGAGCAGAAGGAGATCGCTTCCTACAAAGGAAATGGAAGACACAGCCAAGCCTCTCTCCAAGTTAAGATAAAATTCTTTCTTCAACACCAAGTTCACATTCAATGTTTTTCATTCCTCTTTTCTCTGCCCCACAAGCTCTGTTCTCTACCCACTCAGAATGTTCAGTCTATACTTTGTGAATGGTGGCTTCTCTTTTGACCCAGGTGATGAGCTGTTATCTCTTTAAAATAATACCATGGAGGCCTCTTAGTCTAGTGATGATGCTAGACATTATTTTTTATATGCTATCTCACCTTATCCTTACAATAAATTTATAACATAGGGTAAAGGGACAAGATGAGAAGTGAAGTGTCAAAGCCTAGGTTGTTTCCTGAAGTCACACATAAAATGAAGAGCCGAGCTGGGCTTCAGAGTTAGGAATGTCTGCCTTCGAATCAACACACTTCCTACAATCTTAAACTCTCTTCTCAGAGTAAGAACGTTATTTGGATAGATTTTTCTTAAGGTGGATGTTTCCTTGTATTGTTTAATTCAATAAAAAGTAGATTAAATAACTAATATAACATTTCTATAATGAAATTAACTCTGTGTCCTAAATAAAAGTATTACTAAAAACCATACATTGATTCACACATGCAATCCTGTTGATGAATGTTTCTTGTTAGCTATAGGTGATCACTTTTTTTTCTCTTTTTTGAGACCAAGTTTAGCTCTTGTCTCCCAGGCTTGAGTGAAATGGTACAATCTCAGCTCACTGCAACCTCTACCTCCTGAGTTTAAGCTATTCTTCAGCCTCAGCCTCCTGAGTAGCTAGGATTACAGGCACCACCACCATGCCTGGCTAATTTTTGTATTTTCAGTAGAGATAGGGTTTTGCCATGTTGGCCAAGCTGGTCTCGAACTCCTGACCTAAGGTGATCCTCTTACTTCAGCCTCCCAAAGTGCTGGGATTATAGGTGTGAGCCACCATGCCTGGCCAGGTCATCACTTCTACCATAAGAAGACATATAAAATTTTTCCAAGATATGTTGAAACATTTAGAGATTATACTACATGAGCTTTCCAGTTTCACTTGCCTGACACTGAAGAAACATAATCCTTTTTTTCACTTAACTGAATCTAGATGAAAAGATGTCAACTAAGTAAGGTATGTTTCTGTTGTTAGAGTTAGTTTTCTTTGTCTTTTTTATTGATTTTTCCCAAGAGAAAGAGGGTCATCAATAAACTGATGCTGGAAACTTGTTTTTAAAAGAAACTGTCTGAATGTACGTTTATGAACATTTAAATTGCTGTCACAGTTTTAAACTATCTGATTTCTGTCTAAAGAACAAAGTTATATAATGTTTATATTAGATATTCTAAGCACACTTTATTTTATTTGGTCAATATCTCAGTTATTATAGAAGAGGAAGACTATGTAATCAAAATTTCTAATACAACCAAAGCAATGGTGAAACATCTTTAAATGAACAGTCACATAGAATGCTAGCTTTTAGATTTTCTTAATTTATAATTTTAAGTATTTTAAGATTGTCATGTGTGTGTTTGTACATTTCATAGGAATTTTGATTAAACAACTACATTTCTTAGAAAATATCAGTGTTCTTGTAATTGTTCTTCCTGTTTAACAGACATAGTGCTAGCTTAGGTTACACAAAATGAGCTACATTGTGCTTGACACAACCAAGATTTGTCATGCAGAATTCCACATTTGAGACTGCATTTTTTCAGCTGTCTTTCCTTTTGCTGCATCTTCTGGAAATGTTCTTGGGTTTTAGTAATGGAAACATCACAGCAATAGTAGCTTAAACAAATGGGGTTATATTGTTCTCAAGGAGCAAGGTGTCTGGAGATAGATGATTTCTGGCATTGTTTCAGGTATTCAGTGAAATCATCAAGGTCCCAGACCCTTTCTAATTTGTCTGCCTTCCTATGATTTTGTCTTTCCTCTGGTTTTGTTGGCTTTCTTTTGTCTTCAGTTCTCAGCTGGAGCTTAGCTTCACGCATCATGTTCTCACCTAAAACAAGAAGAAATTGGAAGGATGTGACAGCTACTGCATCTTCCTTAGGGAAGCAAAATCCTCTCTCAAAAGCCTCAATGAGATGCCCCTTTATACCATAGCCAAAACTGAGTTACAGAGCCACCTTTAATTTGAAGACAGGTTGCAATAGCAATTGTTTAGCTGATATCTGGCTACCCCCAAATACAACTGTGACACTGGTTAAAAGGGAATGGGTGGATTATATCAACAAGCAGCTCAAAAAAATCTGTTGCAAATCTAACAGCATTTCTTGTTTTAGAAGGCTGAAGAACTAGAGAAGGATAAAAGGTTAATCAAAGATTATGGCATAGGAAAAGCACAGAGAGAGTAGTAGAAAAGAATATGAAAATTTGGCTAATTTATTTTGCATTTTTATGACCTTTTAATTCCAATAGGTAGTAACTTCAACCATAAGTCAGCAATGTGTGTGTGTGTGTGCGTGTGTGTGTGTGTGTGTGTGTGTGTGTGTGAAGGGCTAGATGATAACTATTTCAGGCTTTGAGGACTATGTGGTTTCCATTGCAGCAATTCAACTCTGCCATTAGAGTGCAAAATTAGCCACTGATGATAATACATAAAGAAAAGACTATGGGTGTTTCCCAGTAAGCCTTTTTTTTTTCCTTTTTTAAAGGCAGTTTGGCCATATTTTACAGAACTCACCATAGACTGAAAACACAATATACTATGAGAGAAAAATAAAATAAAATAATCAAATCATAAGAGACAAGAGAAAGGGATATTTTTATCAATAACATGAAATTGTAGGAAGTATAAAGTGTTGAAATTTGAGTCATGGCCAACAGAACAATAAAAAGATCATGAAGATTTTATTATCTGGTTAGGGCAAGTATGCCAATGATAAGAAAATGCAAATTTCATGATTTTGAAATGACAGAAATATTAGTGATGACAACCTTACAAGATACAACTCTGTCTTCAGGTGTGTACCCTAAACAGGGAGACTTCTTTGATCAGGAAACATCACTCTCATTCTCTTGCTCTGCCTAGTTTCCTTCTCAGCACTTAATACTACGCCACATTATATTACAAGTATATTAGTCTGTTTTCATGCTGCTAATAAAGAACTGCTGGAGACAGAGTAATTACAATAAAAAGAGGCTTAATTGACTTTCAGTTCAGCATGGCTGATGAGGCTTCAGGAAACTTACAATTATGACAGAAGGGGAAGTGGAAGCAAAGCAACTTCTTCACAAGGTGGCAGCAGGAAGAAGTGCAAGTAAGGGAAATGCCAGCAGATTATAAAGCCATGAGATTTCTTGAGAACTCACCCACTATCATGAGGACAGCTAGGGAAAACTGCTCCCATGATCCAATTACCTCCACCTGATTCCGCCCTTCACATGTAGAGATTATGAGGATTTTAGGGATTACAATTCAAGATGAGATTTTGGGTGGGGACACAGCCAAACCATATAAGCAAGCTAAGTAGTTAATTCATGTATTGTCAGCACTTCTCATCCCCACTGAAACATAAGTCCAAGAGATTTGAGATTTCAGTTTATTTTATTTTATAATATTGATTAGTTGTTAAGTCCTCAGTTCTTGGAATAATGCATGACACTTAATTTGTGCTGAATGAATATTTCTTAGGTAAATGAATGAAGAAACAAATCCATAAATGGGGTCTGGAAACTATGCTGATGCTTAAGTTTTGTCTAAGATCTTGATGATGTGAACCATGCAAGCATTTCCACTGACTTAAATGTTCATGTTAGATTTTCTGGAAGTCTCATAAACTGATGATCACTTTACCCTTTCAGTCAAATTTGGAAGCCACAGAATGAAATGTCTTTATATGTATTTGGGAGAATCCTTTAAAGAAACTATGCTAATTGTTCATCAACAAATGAATGGATAAAGAAAATGTGGTACATATATACAATGGAGTACTATTCAGCCATTAAAAAAGAATGAGATCCTGTCATTTGCAACAACATGGATGGCACTGGAAATCATTATGTTAGGTGAAATAAGCCAGGTACAGAAAAACAAACATTGCATGTTTTTACTTACTTGTGGGATCTAAAAATTAAAACAATTGAACGTACGGACATAGAGAATATAAGGTTGATTACCAGAGACTGGGAAGGGTAATAGGAGGGTGGGAAGAGGGGAGGGTACACAGAAAAAAAAATAGTTACAAAGAAAGAATAGGACCTACTATTTGATAGCAAAACAGGTGATTATGGTCAATAATAACTTAATTGTATATATTTAAAAAAAGAGTGTAATTGGATTGTCTATAACTCAAGGATAAATGCTTGAGGAGTTGGATACCCCATTCTCCAACATGTCTTTATTTCACATTGCATGCCTGTATCAAAACATCTCACGTACCCCATACATCTGTATACTTACTATGTACCCACAAAAATTTTTAAAAACCATATTGATTAATATAATTCACAAGTAATACATTAATATTAAGGAAAAATATGAATTTTATAAATAAAGAAATTTATGAAATTTCTCTACATTTCTCTATAAATATAGACCCAATAACCCAGGACTTATCATCAAGTTCAAATACCCCATTTTGTTTTTCTTTTAAACATTTTCTGCTGTGGAAAACCAAATACCACATGATAAGTGTAAGCTAAAGCTCACTTATAAGTGGGAGCTAAATGATGAAAACACATGGACACATAGAGGGGAACAACAGACACTGGGGCCTATCGGAGGGGAACAGTACCTTCGGATATGAAGTAGAGGTGCACACTTTGCGAGCATACTGGACATTGCAGTGAAATAATATAGAGTACCTAGCATAGAGGCAGAAGTACATAAACACCGATTAAAGAGAAATGTTTATTAATTAAGAGCCACTGAGAATGAATTATTATTTTAGCCTAGATTTGTAAGAACTGCAAGAAGACTTCACAAAGTCTTCATATCTGAAGACACTGAGGCTCATACAAGTTAAGTAACTTGCCTACCATCCACCTAATCCTGAAGTTAAAAATATAGGCAATGTTTTCCCCAAAACATAGCCAATTTTAAAGTTCTAGCAAGTTCATTTCTTTAATATGTCTCAAGTTCACTCATTTTTTCCCATTGCCATAGATGCTGCATTAATACAGCCCACCATTGTATGTCACCTGGAATACTGCCCCATTCTCTGACTTGGTCTTCCTAACTCCAGTATTCTTTCTCTACAGTGCACTATGCTGCTGCTAGAACAGAGTTTCCAAGATTAAAAAATACTTTCACTCTGTATTGTTCTATGGGGAGAATAATCCATCTTATTCTTTTTCATTCTCATTATTAACATCATAGTTCAAGTCATTGTTTCCTCTTTTGAGGTAAATAGGTCATTAACTCAGATTCTCTTACTCTGTCTCAAGTCTCTAACATCATAAAATCATTGCAAAATTCACAAGAATAAAAATATCAAAGGAGGCCTCAGGAAAGTCTTCTAAAGGAGACACATGAAAATAAAGAACATATTGTTCAGGAAATCAGAGTACAGCAAATATTAGAGACCACTTCTCATGACTAAAATGAATTATCTACAACAAACAAAAACACACAAATAACTGCCTACTAGCCTGTCATTAGAAGCAAGTCATTTATTTGTGAAGAAGATATGATGATCAGAACGGACTTGTGGAAGTATTCTTTGAAGGAAAGATACCATTATAGAAGTTGTGTTCATAGCCAGAAGTAGTCAATTCGTTATCTCCAAACAATGCAATAATGTACCACACTTAAAAATATATTGAACTATCCATTCCAAAGAGAAAAACTAACATTATAGCTTGGAGTTTAAGAGCAAAAGCTATGGAGCCAACCAGCCTGTTTGTTTTAAACTTTACGCTGACACTAATTGGCTGTGAGACCTTGGCCAAGTTCTTTTGTGCGATTCTCTGTGATTCAAGTTTCCTCATCTGCAAAATACAGAACATAATGTTACCTAACAAGGAAGGGAATTATAGAGTTACATGAGCTATTTAGGTATGTGTGTGTTGCCAAGAACATTGTCTAGCATATATTTTGTTATAAAATATCATAAAACTTTATGTTGCACCTTATACATACATTCAAAATTTCCTCAACTAGTTTCTCATAGAATTAGAGAGAGAAAAAATGCTCTTATCATAGCTTAATATAATTTCAAAGAAACTTAGAGTCCTACTACTTTAGATCCTCCATTTTATAATATAGAGAATAGAGACCAGAAATATGACTATTATTAAGCTATCCCTAATAAGAGAATACATTTAAATATTTAGCCAAGGCAATTCTTCTCTTGGTTTGGTGTCCTTCCAAATAAACTGTTCTTACCAAATGTCAGTGACCTTCAATATTTTCCTTGAGAGTAAGTGGAGAGAAAGGACCATTTTCCCTGAGGGAAAAAGAAGCTAATAAACCAGGTGACTTACACAATGAAACATAGAAAAGAGACTGAGATTAGAATTATAATCTATGAGCCCTCTCTAAAAGTTGTTTTCCTGCCTACAAATTGATGAGCTATGACTTTTGGGGATATAATACAAAGATACATATATTCACAGATTCAAAATGACTCATAACCTTACTTTCAGATTTATAGTCAACAAATACAAATTTGTACCACATTACAATCAAATTTCTCATACTTTTCTCAGTAAAATAAACTAAATACAAAAGACTAAAGACATCATACATAACATTTTCATTATTTTTGAAAGATTGTACTTCTAATTCAGCATAGCAATATGTAAATGGGGCAAAATCATTATTTTGGAAAGAAAGAAAAATTAACTGCCTTATCTACTATTACATTATTATAGCAAGCAAAGCCATTTCCATAGCAAAAGCTATATAGCCACAAAAAATACATAATGTTTTAAAGTATAAATCAAGAAGAAAAATTATATGTAAGTCTGCAAAACTTAAAAAGGAAGTGCAGGATTACGAGAGAAAAGAAAATATCTCACTAATTTGGCTCAACATACTTTCCCTTAGTATCTGAAACCTAATAGAAAATCTTGGTTTCTAGAAAATAAAAAACTAAAAGTTTAGGACATGTCCATGTATTTTTAACTGTTTGTCAGTAAATCATGGAGGTGAATATAAGGCATTCCAAAGCATTGGTGAAAAGAATTTATGCGGATAGTTGTGAGGTTTTAAAATGGAAGAAAATCTATCTGCTAAGAGAGGTTGTTGGAGACTATTTTTTTCTATTGAACCCACATATCACTTGGAGGTTCCCCTCACATTTCATGGTGCATGTATCTTGTCTCTTTCAGAATGTAAACTGAAATGCAATGTGTAGACAAGCCAATATTAGTAGTGTGTCTGATTGCCTGTTGCTGTCAATCTTGAGGTGAAGGAGGCAGCAGAGAAATCACTACTAATGGCTTCAGAGTTTGCATGTCCTGCACTTACTTATTACTGGAAAAAATAAAATATAATGAACCTGATATGGACAAGGAATGAGAGAAATAAAATATGTCTTTTAGACTGTTAGCAAGCAATGAAACAAATGAGATTTATGGCAGAATTGGATATGTGATTTATAGTTTTTCTTGTTCTTCATTTAAAAGAGGAAATTAAAACCATACTTGCATATGATTCAATCTTTGATCACTAGAGAATAGCTGCTGAAAATTAATTATTATAAACTCTATTACCCTTGTTCACCCCAGGTGCTGCATCCATAGTACCTTCCAACCAGCATCCAAGGGGAAAAGAGGTTTTTTCATTTTGTTTTGTTCTTACAATGCTTTAGGAAAAAAATAGACGACATTTGGTGTTTCACTGAGTGGTAATTTATTACTGAAGCAACTAATTGAATAGTCTCATGGAAAGAACATAGAAGAAAGACCCAGATTAAATTGTTAGCAGCTTCTTACTCTCTCAAAGAATGTGTGTGTTTATTCTCTTTTCATCTATCTATAAACCTAGAATCAAATACTTAAATTTATGCATAAAGATGTTCAGATCTTCAGCTCTGGTAGTTTCCTTATAATTCTATAAGTAAATGTGGAAAATATGTATTTCATAAAGAAAATATTTTGTTCATTTAGTCTTCATTTAAGGCAATAAAAATAATTGATCAATTAAAATATTGTAAAACAATATAGAATACAACAATGAATCATTGGATGGTCCTAAGATATGCCAAAGAAAGAATCCATTTAAAATAAATATCTCAATACAAATTTAATAAAATACACACATATAATGTGGTAATTAAGTATAAGAAACCAACACCCTTTTAAGAGCATGCTTAGAAAATTACTAATAGAATAAAATATAAATGATAAAAAAAGAAAAATATTTTACATAGAGGTAATAAAATAGCACACTTAATCAAAGTCAAAATCTGAAGTATTATTATAGATTTAAACCTGTGAGCTGCAAGGGACGGTGGAAAAGTTGAATATGATTAGTGACATCCATACAGGACAGATGACTTTAACAGAATGGGCTAGATCTTTAGATGTTTTTCCAACTGAAACATTTATACTTTAATTTTCCTCTGACACTTTCTGTAGATGGTAATGTTTATGGGTAGAAAAAAGGAACAAAGCTGTGAAGCACTTGAATAATAGTAAACAATTAAGATTCTTAAGATTGCACATGATAAAAACTTATTGCAATAGAATAAGAACTGTGTATTTTGATCTTTGTCTACTGTTCTTGGCACACAGCTCCTAAAACCCTTGTAACTTTAAGTGATAAAAGTAATAGGAAAACCTTTTGTTGTAACATTTGGTTTGTGTTTGTGGCTCCTGAAATAGATCCAGAGAGATAGAGGCAATAGGAACACCTTTTGTTATTTATAATAAGCCTCTGGGGCAGAGAGAAGGCACCCAGATATGGGCCTATCACCACCCAACCTCCATGTCAATAGCACCATTAACACAGTCTCCAGCAGGAGTGCCCTGCCCTCTCCAGCTGCATGGACACAGCCACTGTGGCTAAAGCCTGCAGAAAGGTGCCTACCAGCACCTGCTAGCACTCTGCCAAAGCTGCTACACT
The DNA here is from genome assembly GCA_963574635.1 of Cheracebus regulus. Lineage (NCBI taxonomy): Eukaryota > Metazoa > Chordata > Mammalia > Primates > Pitheciidae > Cheracebus > Cheracebus regulus. The sequence continues at coordinate 36,317 of CAUYQU010008567.1, read as the reverse complement.
TTGGCACCCCCAGGCAGTGGATTCCAAACCTCAAGGAGCCAGAGAACAAAGTTGGAGCCCAATACAAATCCCTGAGAGTTAAAGAACACAGTCCAGGAGTTGGGAGTTGAGTGTTGGCCTCCAAAAATCTCCCAGAAACAAAGCCAGTCAGCTGAATGCAACGAATATCACAATCAAACCCTTAATGTCATCAAATAGGACAAAACTGAAAAAAAAAAAAAAAAAAAAAAAACTAACCAAACAAACAAAACACACGAAGGTCAGCAACCTTAAAGATTGAAGGCAGATAAGCCCAGATTGAAGGTACATAAGCCCATAGATGAGAAAGAATCAGCACAAGAATGCTGAAAACTCAAAAAGCCAGAGTGCCTTCCTTTCATTAAATGTCTGCATCACCTCTTCAGCATGGGTTCTGAACTGCGCTGATATGGCTGAAATGACAGGAATAGAATTCAGAATGTGGATAGGAGCAAAGATAATTGAGCTACAGGGATACATTAAAACTCAATGCAAGGAAGTAAAAATTATGATTAAAAAATGCAGGAGCTGATAGAAAAAAAATAGCCAGTATAGAAAATAATGTAATCAACCTGATAGAGCTGAAATATACACTACAAGAATTTCATAATCTAATCACAGGTATTAATAACAGAATAGACCAAGTAGAAAAAGTAATCTCAGGGCTTGAAGACTGGCATTTGAAATAAGAAAGCTAGACAAAAATAGAGAAAAAAGAACAAAAAGGAATGAACAAAGCCTCCAATAAATATTGAATTATGTAAAGTGACTGAATCTGCAACTCATTGGTGTCTCTGAAAAGGATGGGGAGAATAGAACCAACTTGGAAAACATATTTCAGGGTATTTTTCATGAGAACTTCCCCAACCTAGCTAGAGTAGCCAACACTGAAATTCAAGGAATGCAGAGAACCCCGGTAAGTTACTTCACAAGAAGATCATCCCCAGACACATAATGATCAGATTCTTCAAGATCAAAATCAAAGAAAAAATATTACAGGCAGCTAGAGAGAAAGGTCGGGTTACCTACAAAAGGAAGCCCATCAGACTAACAGCCAACCTCTCAACGGAAACCCTACAAGCCAAAAGAAATTGGAGGCCAATATTTAACATTCTTAAAGAAAGAAATTTCAACTCATAATTTTATATTTGACCAAATTAAGCTTTGTAAGTGAAGGAGAAATAAGATTCTTTTCAGACAAGCAAATGCTGAGGGGATTTGTCACTACCAGATCTGCATTACAAGAAGGAATATGGAAAGGAAAGACACTACAAAGCACAGCCACTACAAAGCACACTAAAGTACACAGACCAATGATGCTATGAAGTAACCATATAACCAAATCTGCAAAATAACAAGCTAACACCAAGATAATAGGATTGAATTCACACATATCAATACTAACCTTAATTATAAATAGACTAAAAGTTACAATTAAAAAACATAGAATGGCAAGCTGGATAAAGAACTAAGATCCATTTGTATGCTGTCTTCAAGAGATCCATCTCAAATGCAGTGACACCTATAGGCTCAAAATAAAGGGATGGAGAAAAGTCTACCAAGCAAATGGAAAACAAACAAAAAGTGCAGGAATTGCAAACCTACTTTCTGATAGAACAGACTTTAAACCAACAAAGATAAAAAAAAGACAAAGAAGAACATTACATAATGCTAAAGAGTTCAATTTAACAAGAAAATCTAACTATCATACATATATATGCACACAACACAGAAGCACCCAGAAGCATAAAATAGATTCTTAGAGACCTTTAAAGAGACTTAGACTCCCACACAGTAATAGTGGGAACCTTTAACACCTCACTAATAATATTAGACAGATCATTAAGATAGAAAATTAACAAAGATATTCAGGATCTAAATCAGCATTAGAAGAAATGGTCCTGATAGATATCTACAGAACTCTCCACCCCAAAACAATAGTATATACATTCTTCTCATCCCCACACAGGAAGAAGAAAATACACTCCTCGGTAAATGCAAAAGAACTGAAATCATGACAATCTGTTGGACCATAGCTCAATCAAATTAGAAAACAAGACTAAAAAATTCATGAAATACCATACAATTATTAGCTTGCTACAAAAGTAACTGAGGTTTTTACCATTACTTTTAATGGCAAAAACCATGATTACTTTTGTACCAACCTACATGGACATTGAATAGCCTGCTCCTGAATGACTTTTGGGTAGATAATTAAATTAGTGTGGAAATCAAGAACTTCTTTGAAACTACCGAGAACAAAGATACAACCAGAGATACTAGTATCTCTGGGACAGAGCTAAGGCAGTGTTAAGAAAGAAATTTATAGCTCTAAATGCCCATGTCAAAAAGATATCAAGTTAACCTAACATTACAACTAAAAGAACGAGAGAACCAAGAGCAAATAGATCCCAAAGCTGGCAGGAGACAAGAAATAACCAGAATCAGAGCTAAATTGAAAGAGATTGAGACACAAAAAATGATTCAAAAGATCAATGCATCCAAGAGCTGGATTACTGAAACAAATAATAAAATATATAGACCAGTAGCTAGACTAGCATAGAAGAAAAGAGAGAAGATTCAAATAAACATGATCAAAAATGACAAGGGAGATATTACCACTGAACCACACAGAACAGAAATACAACAAATCATCAGAGAATATTACGAATATGTATATATTATGAATACACACACACACACACACACACACATACTAGATAATCTAGAAGAAATAGATAAATTTCTGGACACATACTCCCTCCCCAGACTGAACCAGGAAGAAACTGAAGCCCTGAAGAAACCAATGAATAGCTCTGAAATGGAGTTAGAAATATTAATAAATAGCCTACAAACCAGAAAAGCCCAGGACCAGACCCATTCATAGCTGAATTCTACCAGATGTACAAAGAAGAGCTGGTACCATTCCTGCTGAAACAATTTCAGAAAATTGAGAAAGAGGAATTCTTCCCTAACTCATTCTGTGAAACCGGTATCATCCATATCAAAACCTGACAGAGATACAAAAGAAGACATACATATGGCCAATAAGTATACGAAAAAATGTTCAGCATCTCTAGTCATTAGAGAAACGCAAATCAAAACCACAGGGAGATACCATCTCACACCTGTCAAGAATGGCTATTATTAAAACGTCAAAAAATAACAGATGTTGGCAAGGTTGTGGAGAAAAAAGAATGCTTATTTATTGTTGATGGGAGTGTAAATTAGTTCAACCATTGTGGAAGACAGTGTGGCAAATCCTCAAAGACCTAAAGACAGAAATACAGTTTGACTCATCAAGTCTGTTACTGGCTGTTATAAAGACATATGAATGCAAATGTTCATTGCAGCACTATTCACAATGGTAAAGTCATGGAATAAACCTAAATGCCCATCAATGATAGACTAGATAAAGCAAATATAATCCACATACACTATAGAATACTATGCAGCCATAAAATGGAATGAGGTCATATTCCAGGCCTGTATCCTTAGCAAACTAACACAGGAAGAGAAAACCAAATACTGCATATTCTCACTTATAAATGAGAGCTAAATAATGAAAAGACATGGACACCTAGAGGGGAACAATACACACTGGGAACTATCAGAGGGTAAAGCGTGAGAGGAGGGAAAAGATCAGGAAAAATAACTAATGGGTCCTAGGCTTAATACCTAAGTGATGAAATAATCTGTACAACAAACTCCCATGACACAAGTTTACCTGTGTAACAAACCTACACATATACCCCTGAACTTAAAATAAAAATTTTAAAAAGCCCTTTTCAACCACACCTGAGTTTATGCTCATGAGGTGACTTTTGGAAAGCCCCTAGATAACCATATTATAGGGGGTGGTTGCCAGAGACAAACAACCATGTGAATAGAGGGTGAGAAAATTTTACAAAACCCAAAAGAAAGGAGATTCCAGAAGTTTTGAGGTTCATAAACAAGAACACATTCACATGCCAGGAGGGTGATACACAGCAAAATTACATGAGAACAGAAGCTCCTGTACTTGGAACCCTTCCAAACCTCAACCTACATATCTCTCCATCTGGTCTGTTCATCTGGCTGTTCATTTGTATTATTTAATTATCCCTTGCAATACATTGGTAATAATAAGAACCACATTTTCCCTGTGTTCTGTGAGTCGTTCTAGCAGAGGTTTGTTGAAACCTGCCATTTCTGGCCACGTCAGATAGAAGCTGCAGGTAACCTGAGGACTCAAAATTTGTAAATGGCCTCAGAAGCAGGTGGGCAATCTTGTGGGACTGAGCCCTTAACCTGCAGGGTCTGCATTAACTCCAAGTAGTTAGGGTTAGTATGAAGTTAAGCTGTAGGCTACCTAGTGGGTGTCTGCTGAGAATTGATTAGTTTGGGGAAAACACCTGCAATCTGATGTCAGAATTGAAGTATTAAAAGTAGTTACAGTGTAGAAATGGAGAAGGTTTTCTTTCAAATTTTAACTCAAAATAGCTTAAACAAAACAAGAAAATGTAATGTTTCAAGTTATTTCAGATATAAATGAATATAGGAACTCACAGTTCTTACTGGTGATCCCTAGGAAAATCTGAATCCCTTTCCTAGATTTTTCAGCAAAACCGTAAGAATTGTTGACATTGACCTCGCTTGGCTCCTATGACATCTCTGGATCAATTCCTGTTGATCAGAGTGGAATGAAGTGACTGGCCAACATGAATCCTGTTCCCACCCCACTTAAAGCCCAGAGACTGCAAATCTGGCACAGGTGGTCTCCAAAGAAAAATCAGGATGTAATCTCCAAAAAACACTGAAGCAATGCTGGGCAGGAAGAAAACAACAGATGTCCACTACAATCAAATTAGGAAATATTCCTCAAGCATGTTACTTCTATATCTACTGCCAGTTGAACGGCATAAGGTATAGATAAGGCCTGCCAGAAAAAGAAAAGAAAATCATTAATTTTCATTAGATATGGATTAATTTATGCCTTTTAAAATACAGTTTGGTGTTACTGTTCATTTGTTGTGGGTATGTATACTTTTTACTCTATTTTATATTTTGTGGAACTTGAGAATATAGGTGTGTCCCTTATAAAGTAGTAAAATTTTAAGAAAGTTAATTTTAAGGTATGCTTATCATAATTTTAAAGTAAATAACAAGTAATAAAGGATGAAATATAAAAATTCATAGCTCTGCTGCCCCAAACACTTTGATGTCTCTATTTATTCCTCCCTATTCCTTTTTATTCCAAGTTTGTGGTTAGTTTTTATTAGTATAAATTTAAATTTTATTAGGTTCTATACGTCATTTTAAACCTGCATTCTATGTTTAACATTGTTCTACAATTATCTGTTTGTTATTATAGATACTTCATGGAAAAACAATTAATGGATGAACAGAATATCACCACAATGTATTCTAACTTCTATATTTTAAAATTGGAGCCAGGCATGGTGGCTCATGCCTGTAATTCCAGCACTTTGGAAGGCAGAGGCAGGTGTATCACTTGAGGCCAGAAGTTCAAGACCAGCCTGACCAACATAGTGAAACCCTGTCTTTACCAAAAATACAAAAAAAAAAAAAATAGCTGTGTGTGGTGGTGGGCACCCATAATCCTAGCTACTTAGGAGGCTAACGCATGAGAATTGCTTGAACCTGGAAGGCAGAGGTTGCTGTGGGCTGAGATCGTGCCACTGTACTCCAGCCTGGGTGACAAAGCGAGACTCCATCTCAAAAAACAAAAACAAAAAACAAAATTGATATTGTTTCTAATGTTTTATGGCACAAATAATACTTCCATAAATATCTTCTTGCCAATGCTTTGTTTTCTAGATTACATATGATTTCTGTAAGAACATTTTCTATAAATGATATTCCAGGATAAAAGATTATGAATATCTGGTAATTGTATAAGGATTGCCTTTGCTTTTGATTTTGTTTTTCTTTGATTTAATGATTCTCTTAAGAAATAGTTCTCAGATTTTAACTTAGAAAATATTGAAACAGTGTTCATGTAATAAATATTTTTGGAACACCTATTGGATATCATGGAGCATATTGTAGGGATATCTAATGTAGCCTTGGGGAGAAAGAAGAGACATCTAGAAAGGAATGATATGTAAAGAGATGAGGTAAGCAAAACCCCAAATTGGGGTTCAGCCCAAGAGGGTTCTTGACTTTGCTCAGGAAACAGCTCGAGAGCAGGGCTATCCCATAGACAGAGTAGCACAGAGTAGCACTCATGGATTTCTGGCTAGCTGTATTTATACCCATGCTTAATTATATGCTATGTAAGGGGCAGGTTACTCATGAACTTTCTGGAAAAAATGGGGGGAGTTCCCAGTACCCTATAAGGTTCCAGGGTGTTGCCATGGCATTTGTAAAATGTCATGGTGCTGGTAGGAGTGTCTTATGCAAACACTCTAATTCCTAGTCCTAGCTGGTTTTAACTGGTTTCTTCACTAAATCCATTTTAATCAGCGAGTTATAACTGGTGCTCAGAAAACGAGTCCTGTTGATCTCCTACCTCGCTGGGACCTGAAGAATCAATAGGACTCAGGAGAAGTATTAAGTATAAAAAGAAAATGTATACAGGGAAAGGAAATCTCACAGAGAAGAGATAAAATGAGAAAATGCATGGTTTGCTTGGAAAATCACATGTATTATAGTTTTGCTAGAGACATGAGACTGAGAGATATGGCAGAGACCAAATTTCAAAAGGTTCACCTGCTGTCACCAAAGGGAACCAAGACAGGATTCAACAAAGATAGATGCCTACTTGGTTCCTGCTCTCTACTGCGTCACATTACTTAATCTCTCAGGGGTTTGCTCTCAGCGTAGTGACTTCTCTGTCTGACCCAAATGTAAAAATCGGTATTAGAGCACAATGGAAGGGTTGGAAAGGAAGAAAGAGTGATTTAGAGTCTTTGACCAATATCAATCAGTGTCTGATTTAGGAATATGGGTGGGCAAACATCTTTAGCCTAAGCCCTCTTGCCTTTCCCAATGCAGAGAAAATAGTCTCTCAGAATTTGCTTTAGTATATGGTTTTATGACTAATTTAGGGGCCAAAACAGCTTAAAGTATATTTTCTAGAAAGCACACAAGATTTGATTGAATGCAGTAGACTTTCTTGGACTCAGCCCATTTCAAATTTCAGATTGCAATGATACACATCCCACCCAGTGAAAAAAATATGCTATTAGCAAGCAAGTTCCATGTGAAGAAATTAAGTCCTAACAACTCTCCTTACATTTTAGTTTTAGCTTTCTCTGAGATTGGTTTATTCTGGCTTCACCTAGGGATGAGATTTTGCAAGCTGTCCATCATAGGCAGTGATACAAGCAGATATGCAAACATAAATGTTAACCTACACCTGTTGCTGCCATCCTACCCTTCAGAAATCTCAGACCATGTTGTTCAGAAACCTTTAGTCAGAAAGTTGTAAAAGCAAAATAGTGGTTGAAGGGATGGGTTTGCCAGCAATCTTGCTCCTTTTCCTGCTTTTCCCTACAACTCATTAAAGACTGTAATTGAAACACTTTCCTGTCACAATCTCCCTGCCTGTTAAATAAGGATAATTATGACTACCATTTCCTTTGCCCTTTGATAACTTCGCAAGGGGTATTCAGATATGTTATGAAGATTAATAAGCCAAATGCACATGGAGTGCTTTAAGCTACTCTTAAGGGAGAGAATAAGAAATTAAAATCCATCACTTTGGGAGCAGGAGGGGCAAGATACCAGAGGACAGTAACCAAGTGGTCCACAGCTCTGGCTTCTTTGAGAGCAGTACAGGAGGTCTTTCTTCCAGTGTCTGTCAGTATCAGCCCTGCCCCATAAAGTATGGATCATTGGCCTCATATTCCAATAAGCCCTCTCTAGGTTAAAGCCAATGCTTAATCTAATTGACCTTAAAATGGGCCTTTATTATTTTTTTGGAGGAGAGAGTAGGTATAGTAGATTAAATAATGGCCCCTCAAATATGTCCGTATCCTAATCCCCAAAACCTGTGAATATGTTACCTTACAGTGACTTTGTAGATGTGATTAAGTTAGATACACTGAGATTGAGGAATCACACTGGACTCTATGGATTGTCCCAACATAATCAAAGGGAACTTACAAGAAGAAGGTGATTAGTAGGAGGAAATATGATGGAAACAGTTTGTAGTCATGAAAGAAATGGGCATTGGGCCAAGGAATGCAGAACCCTGTGGAAGCTGAAGACGGCAAGGAAACAGATTCTTTCCTGAAACTTTCAGAAAGGACACAGCACTAAAGACACCCGGTTTTAGACTTCTGAGCTCCAGAACTGTAAGGTAGTAAAGGTGTTTAAAGCCTCTGAATTTGTCCCAATTTGTTATAGCAGGGTGTTTGTATACATGCACACACACACACACACACACACACACACACACACACACACACACACACATACCTATTCATACACACACATACATATATAGGGGTGTGTGTGTGTGTGTGTGTGTGTGTGTGTGTATGCATGCAGAATCACTTCAATAAAACAGGTCTGCAGACCTGGGCAGTTTTTCTTCAATAGTGGAAGAAAAGAAGGCAGAATCAGCTCCACCTGTCCTTTTTTAGAAGATACTCCTACTTTATGCATCCCTGCCCTGAGTTGTGTCATATAACTGCCATCTGCTGCAAACCTGAATGGAATGAGAACAATTCAATAAAGAAACTTTGTGAGTGATTACTGGTTGTATAACTAAGAGTGCCTAACACACGATTTTTCTTAGACAATACTGTTTAGAGGGTACTTTTTACTTACTAGGTGAGGAGTACACACCATTAACCTCCCTAATTGTTAATACCCTATGTATAAAATATAGGAGACAAATAGATCTTGACCATCCACAGAATAATGGCTAAGCTAGAATAAGAAAATTAGTGTAAAAATTATTTGGACACTAATGCTCAAAAAATAAATTTCTATGATTATGAGAATTCAAGTGGGTTAGCATTGGAAAAGTTTGATTGTCAAAAAAGTAGTGCTTCTATTTCAATAATGTCTTCCAAATTTTTACACCAACTGCATGATTAATAGGCATCCACTATGACCAGTAACCTATTTCTCAGTCTCATCCAAGAGTGAGCAAAGTATGGAAACAGGATGGAATACAGTGTTGCAATGTGCTCACCAAAACCCAGTGTTCCCCACACCCCTAGTATACAGATAACGTCCTTATTTCCAAGCCTCCTTTGCAGTGATGTGTGCCCATTTTCCTGCACAGAAATGATGGATGCCAGTAACAACCCTGACTGTCAAGGTTTTCTGTGCAATCCTGCATGTTCTCTCTAGGCTTAATAGAGAGAATAGGAGGAGCTAAAGGGGCAGAGCCACAGAATAAGATAACTTGGGAACCTGAAATACTACATGAAACAGAGTCCTTGTTGACCTATATGACAATATAATGTCACCAAAAAATAGTTATTGTGCAAGAAATCATTTGCAATTTGGGAGTTGCTCTTCTTTACTGTTGACCTTGCCTAACACAAATGGGTGCACCAATTATGAGGCAGGGAGAGCCCCCCAGAGCACAGGACAAGGAGGGACAATGCATTACACACAGAAAATTTTAAAGCAACAACCATGTAACAAAACTCATTAATGTCATTTTTTGTTTTATTATCACCTACATTGACAAATGTAAATAATACAATGATAAAATCTTCCTCCCCATGCAGTGGAATGAAGCCATGAGTACTTAAGGATAGGAGGAGAGGAAGCAGGAGACTGCTTTTCTCTCATTCCATCTCTGCTTGGTAAACGACTGCTACCAGGAATAAAAACCCCAAGCAAACCAAAACCAAAAAACCAACAACAATCGCCAGGTTTGAGAATAGGAAGTATAACTCTAAGTTTCCACTGTCTTACTTAAGAAATGGTGCTCTCTGATTCTTCCACTTAGAAGTAAATTTCACACTTAATTCACTGAGTTTTCTGAAGATCAAATGAGGCTGTGAATTTATGAAATTAGGGAATTTCATAAATATCATATGAATGAATGCTAGTATTACTATTACTTTAACATTATTTATATATTTTCAGGCACACAGGATATTCTTTCATGATCACATGTGTAATCACAATCAGGTTTGGTTTATAGAATAAATGATCATCTCTTTTTTATATACAAATAGTTATATGGATAGGTAGAAATAGGCATACCAGAAAGACTGAGACTACTTCTTACAGACAAATATTGACTTACTGAAGTACCATATTGTTTGAAGAGAGGACCTTTTTACATTTCTTTAAGTTGTGCATAGGAGAAAAGAAGACTAAAGTAAACATTTCTACCACTTTACTTACCTTTTTGTTATCTTTCCAAACTCCATCTATTCTGCAGAGAATATTTATTAAGCATCTGCTGTACCAGGTCCTGGTGTCCAGATAAATAAGGCACCTACTCTGCTGTCCCAAAATCTAGCATCTACAGAGGTCCCCATGGACATAGAGAAGCATTTGTAATAAATATGGACAGGTGCTGTAGCAGATTTGTGGATTTTATAGACCAGTGTATATTTATTTAACTTGAAAACTCAAATTTGGTTGCCAGCTTTTGATTTTGCCAGACATTAAGATAACATTACAAATGCATTTTTATAAACTGTGGAAAAATTTAGCACTGAATATATCAAACACACTTTCAGAATAAAGTCAGATTTTTTAATTGATATATTTATCTTATTTTATTTTTTGCAAAATAACATTTATTAATAGCTAAAAATCTACATTAAAATAACATATTTTGCTGATCTGGTTGACAAAGACGAAAAATATATGTATTATTATTATTGACAAAAGGGTGTTCTCAAATATGTGCTTTTAGTCACAGTGTGGGAAAATGTGAATGAGTGTGTGTGTGTATTAGTAGTACATAGTTACTACCTATACTCACATATATATACATATATAGGTACATAAAGAGTATCACCCCATAGCTATAGCTTTGTAGCCTGTTCTTTTTAAATCTTAACTTCATTTTTTGAGTATTTATTCTGTTATTAAATATTTCTTTTTTTCTTGTTTTTAGCAGGGGTACATGTGCAGGTTCTATGTAAATCTGTTTAGTTCCTTACAGATGTGGATATTAGACCTTTGCTAGATGCATATTTGTAAAAATTTTTTCATTTTATAGGTTGCCTGATTATGCTGTTGATAGTTTTTTTGCTGTGCATATGCTCTTAAGATTAATTTGATTCCGTTTGTTAATTTTTGCTTTTGCTGCATTCATTCTTGGCATCTTTGTCACTAAATCTTTTCCCTTTCCTATGTAGGACTTTATTTTTTAAATCACAGTTATTCACACTTTTTGTTTGTTTTACCACAAACTGCTGAACACTTCATTTCATTTTATAGACTGTGGCCTTCAGTTCTTCACAGTGAAACAGTGGTGAAGAAAGATACAAAGGCTTTTAAGAGATACAAAGCAGAGGGCAGGTCACCTCCTGGAGGATTCAGTTAGAGGATTTCATGTGACTCTTGATCCCTGGAGTTGTGGCCTGGGGAACAGAAGTGAATTCCAGGAAGGTAAGGGTAACATGGAGATCACCAGAAATCTCTACTCACAGGATATTGTTCAAATGCTGACCCATAAACAATGACAAGGTGTTAACAGTTAGGCAGAGTGTGGGAGGGCTGGAGGTGGTTTTCCAGGCAGAGGAAGCAACTCCAGCAAAGTCAGAGAAATACAAAATAGCACAGAACTGAAGCTGCTCATTTTCAAAGGGGACACATTTGGTGAGGGTCCCAGTAGAGGAAAGAATGAGGACACAGCACTTGTCATCCCTCTTTCTGCATACTTTCTTTTCAAGATGCTGTTTTTCATAAATAAGAACTGTTTTAATACCTGAGGTGGCTGAATTACCTTATGTTATATGAGAGCAACACTTTTAGACTAAATACAATTTTGTGTTAGTTGGGGTTCTTTAGCGGGATAAAACTAATAGAAGATACATGTATCATATATATTTCTTAATAACTTTGTATATGATATATATGAAGGGGAGTTTATTAAGTATTAACTCACATCATTACAAGATCCCACAATAAGTTGTCTGCAAGTGAGGAAGAAGGAAAGCCAGGCCGAGTCCCAAAACTGAAGAACTGGGAGTCCGATGTTTGAGGGTAGGAGGCATCCAGCAAGGGAGAGAGACGTAGGCTGGGAGGCTAGGCCAGTCTAGTCTTTTCACTATTTTCTTCCTGCCTTACATTCTAGCCTTACTGGCAGCTGATTAGATGGTGCCCACTCAGACTAAGGGTGGGTCTGCTTTCCCAGCCCACTAACTGAAATGTTAATCTCCTTTGGCAACACCCTCACAGACACACCCAGTATCAATACTTTGCATCCTTAAATCCAACCAAGTTGACAGTATTAACTGTCACAAATTTCAATACCAATTGTGATATCAAATGTAAAATAACAATGCATTCTAAGCATTTTTGTATAAATCATGATGGGATAGATTTTCCTGTCACATGCTGCAGTGAAGAAAAGGAAAAAATCATGCCAAGAATAAAGAAGAGGTTTGAAACTACCTTCATAATGCAATTCATGCTTGGAAAGGAGACAGATAGACTCTCGATATTATGGTAAAGTATTAGCAAGCATTAGGAAAATATCAGTCATTCTCTTCATGTTACCTGTTTGTATTGCTGTTGTCAAGATATAAAGAAAGAACAAGATGTAACCCATGACTCAGACCAGCTCTTGTCTTCTTTTAATCCTCCACAAACCTGAAACAAATCTCCTACTATATACATTCCTCAGCAACAGAACTCTTAAATGAGTCAATATCTGATTCATACTAGAGGATGAAGATTTTTAGAACCAAACCAAACCAAATCAACTAATCAAACAGCAAAAACAACAATCCAGAGCCCCAGCTCGAGGACTAAAGAGAAGAAGAGATCAAGGAAAATGGATAATTTAAAAAGAGATTGGAAGCCAGACTCTGCTGAAGGAATATCTTTATGAGTTTATACAGAATCCTGACAAAAAGTTTTGCTTTTATGGTCATATACATAGGAATAAATGTGCCGGATTTGAGACAGCATATCTGACTTATTTAATCTCATGATCCTCCTTTGGGAGATGCTGGTCTTGAAGTAGAAGGAAAGTGCTGACTAGGAATTCTTTGAAGCTTTGCTTTCTCATTGTCAGCTGGTTAAAAGAAAAACAAACAAACAAACAAAAACACCTGCCCAGCTACAATCACCACTAAAAACAGAGATATATTTAGGATTACTTAGAAATAAAAATGAAGAGGTTGTGCTCCTTTGTATTTATCCAAATGAGTTGAAAGCTTATGTCAACATAGAACCCTGCAAATGAAGGTTTATAACAGTCTCATTTATAATTGCCAAAACTTGGAAGCAACCAAGATGCTCTTCAGTTGCTGAATGGATAAACTGTGGAACATACCAACAGTGGAATATTATTCAACACTAAAAATAAATGAGCTATTATGCTATACAAAGAAATAGAGGAAATTTAAATGTCTTTACTAAGTGAAAAAAGCAAACTGAAAGGCTGCATACTATATGATTCCAATGATATGATATTCTGGAAAAGGCAAAATTATGCAGAGGTTAGGAAGGAAGAAGGGATTAGTCAGTAGTTGACAGAGGTTAGGAGTGAAGGAGGGATGAATTGGTGTAGCATAGCACAGAGAATTTTTAAAGCAGTCAAACTACTCTGCATGACACAGTAATGGTTGATATGTGTCAAATTATACATTTGCAAAAATCCATAGAATGTACAATACCAAGAGTAAAACTTAATGTAAACTTTGGGCTTTGAAAATTATTATTTTTAAATAATTTTAAAAAATGTGTTTGTCTACTGTAATACATGTTACATACTGATGAGGGATGTTGGAGGATGTTATGCATATGTGGGAGCCAGTAATATGAGAAATCTGTATCTTTCTCTCAATTTCCCTGTGAACCCAAGACTGCTCTTAAAAATCATCGATTAAAGAAAATGAGGAAGCTGTTCTAAGAGTGTTGGTCATCTAATCAGTAAAACCAGATCCCTTATTTATTTTGGAAACAACTCCTCATATTAGATATGACTAATATAATTTGTATCTGTGTCCCCACCCAAATCTCATTTTGAAATGTAATTTCCATTGTTGGAGGTGGGACCTGGTGGGAGGTGATTAGGTCATGGGGTGGTTTCTCATGAGTGATTTGACAGCATCCCTCTTGATACTGTCCTTGTGATAGTGAGTGCCTTCTCCTGAGATCTAGTCATTTTAAAGTGTGTAGTACCTCCATCCTTACTCTCTCGCTCCTCTTTTTGCCAGGTTGGATGCGTGCTTTCCCCTCTGCCTTTGAGCATGATTATAAGATTCCTAAGGTCTCCCCTGAAGCTGAGCACATGCCAGCATCATGCTTCCTGTACAATCTGCAGAACCGTGAGTGAACTCTTTTCTTTATAAATTACCTAGTCTCAGGAGTTTCTTTATAAATAATGTGGAAGCTGACTAATACAATGACATACAAATTCGTTTCCCTTTCTGTAGATTGTCTTTTTACTCGGTTGATTGTTTTGTGATGCAGAAGTTTTCTGGTTTTATGTAGTCCCACTTATCTATTTTTCCTTTCATTGAATGTGCTTTTGATGTCTTATCCAGTAGACCACTGCCAAAGAAAAAATGCTAAAACCTTTCCCCCATTTGCCTTCTCAGAGACTTATAACTTCATATCTTATATTTAAGTGTAACCAATTTTCAGTTGATTTTTGTGCATGGTGTACTGAAAGAAAACGGTTCAATTTTAGTCTTTTGGATGTGGCTATCAAGTTTCTCCAACACTATTTGTTGAAGAGGCTATATTTTCTCTATTGAGTATTCTTGGCACTCTTGTTTAACATCAGTTGACTATATATGTATGGGCTTTCTATTCTGTGCCATGTGTTCCCATGCCTTTTTTATGCCAATACCATATTTCAATGAATGTAGCCTTATAATATATTTTGAATCAGGAAGTATGATGTTTCCAACTTTTTTCTTCCTGCTCAAAATGGCTTAGGCTATTTGAGGTCGTTTATGGTTCCATGTAAATTTTAGAATTTTTTTTTCTATTGCTGTAAAACATACCTTCAAGATTTTGATAGAAATTGCATTGACTCTGTAGATCACTTTGGGTAGCGTGGACATTTTAACAATATTAATTATTCCTATAAACAAACACATGATGTTCCATTAATTTGTGTCTGCCTTTTTTTCTGGTCTTATAATTTTCAGCATATATATTTCATCTCCTTGGTTAGATTTATTGCTAAGTATTTTATTCTTTCTGATGCTATTGCAAATGGATTGTTTCTTAATTTCATTTTCATATAGATTATTGTTGGTGTATCTATTGCAAATGGATTGTTTATTAATTTCATTTTCATATAGATTATTGTTGGTGTATATAAATGCAGCTGATTTTTGTGTGTTTCTTTTGTATCCTGCAACTTTACTGAAAGTGTTTAGTAGCTCTAACACATTTTTGGTAGAATTATAAGGGTTTTCCATATATAATATCATATCATCTGCAAACAGATTATTTTTCTTCATTCTCTCTAATTTAGATGCCTTGTGTTTATTTTTTTCTGCCTAATTTCTTTGGTTAGAATTCCTTATTCTACAACTCAGTATCAAAAAAAAAACAAACAAATAACCTGGTTTTAAAAAGTGCAAAGAACTTGAATGGATGTTTCTTAAAAAATACATGAAAATGGCTAAGAGCTATGTCATAAAATATGTTCAGAATTGCTAATCATTAAGAAATGCAACTCAAAACCACAATGTGATATCAATTCATACCTGTTAGAATGGCTACTATGAAAATAAAAACAATGATAACAAGTGTTGACAAGGTTGTGCAGAAATTGGGACCCTTGCACACCATTAGAGGAAATATAAAATGGCGAAGCTGCCATGGAAAACATTATAGATGTTCCTCAAAATATTAAAAATAGCACTACTGTCAGATCCAGAAATTCCACTTTTGGGTATATATCCAAAATAATTAAAATCAGAATCTTGACACAACACCTCTACATCTTCATGTCATTGCAGCATTACTCACAATAACTAAGTTACAAAAACAACACAAATGTCAATCAACAGGTAAAAGGATAAAGAAAAGATGATATATAAACACAGTGAGATATCCCTCAGCCTTAAAAACAACTTGAGTGGTCTTATAAAACGTTATGCTAAATTAAATACTTCTGTCACAGAAGGATAAATACTGCCTGATATAAGGTATCTAAAATAGTAAAATGTATAAAAGTAGAAAATAGAATGGTGGTTACCAGGGGCTGAAGGGAGAGGGATATGGAAAGTTGTCGTTCAATGGGTAAAAAGTTACAGTTATAGAAAATGAGTACGTTTCAGGGATCTACAATACAACATAGTGCGTATCATTAACAATAAAGTATTGTGCACTTAAAAATGTATTAAGTGGGTAGATTTCATGTTAAGTGTTCTTACTGTAAACACACACACACAAGGGACACAGGGAAACTTTTGGAGGTTATGAATGTATTCATTACCTTGATTTTGGTGATGGTAACCCAAGTCTATTAATGTGTCCAAATTTGTCACTTACATACGTAAATTATGTGCAGTTTTGTCCCATTATATCTCAATTAAGCTGGAAAATAAATAATATGAAACTGTCATATGACCCAGCAATTGTACTCATTCACAATTATCCAAGAGAAATATAAACTTATCTCCATGTAAAATGTTTATATGTCTGTTCATAGAAGCTTAATTTGTAACAGTAAACATTTTGCAGCTATCCAAATGTTCTTCACTGGATGAATAGTCAAATGAACTAGCACATCCATATTATAAAAATCAACTTACTGATGAACTATTGATGCATACATGCAATAAGATAAAATATACTGAAATTAAATGAAACAAGGTGAAATGAAATTTTACAATGGGTTTCCCTTTTGCTCTGATTAATTATGGTATATAAAACACACCTACAAATACCGATACGATGTTTGAGTGGTATTCAGATAACAGGCAGATGTGTCACATCTGTTTTTATTTACTTCATCCATGGACCTCTCTGGGTTGGAGATGAATGAAAGTCCCCTCCACTTCTCTTCTGGATTTCTGGATCAATAAACACATTTATATTATATGCTATGTGCTTTGCTTTATAAATTCCATGGCATGTATTAAAGAATGAAGGTCTCCATCCTTCAGAAGGTACCATGTGCTGACTAGTGTAAGTCCTGACATTGGACCAATGAGAATTTGAAGAGCTGAAGAGATAATAAATAATTTACCAAGCATTGGAGAGAAGGAACAACTCTTTCTAGGTGATGTTGACTAAAGACAGAGGAAAAAATTTCTAGTGAATAAAACACTTACTTCTGTAATAGATAAACTTCCAAACCTTGGTAACTTTTAAAAAAAAAAAAAACATTATTTTGTTCTTTGTTCTCAATATCAGGTGGACGCTTCTAGTCAGGTACACATTGTTTTGGTCACTTTAAAACCAGTAAGTCTTCCAGATGCGGCTTTACCTCCCTCTGGGCAGACCCTCAGAGGATTTTCCATTTAGTCGTTGGCTTGGGAAAGAGATGCTCTTGCACGAGTTTATGTGAAGTTTTAAAAGACAGTTCTAGAAATGGGTCACAATATTCCAACTCACATTTTATTGGCCAGAACTTAGCCAGTGCCTAAAGTTTACTGCAAGGCAGACTGGAAGAAGCAGACTGTGTGCCCAGGAACAAAAGGTAAAGAGTTTGTCATACAACCAGTTAGTCTCTGCTACCTAAGGAAATAAAAGCAAACAAAACCTCATCAGGTCACAGAATATTTTAGCCTGTGCTTACAGGTGCCAGGACTGGCAACTGACATAGAAAAGGGGGTCTCGGGTATTTTATGAGAAAAGCAGTCTTCATATGGACTGGGTGCTAAGTAATTGATCATTCAAGGACAAACTGTTAAAATAGGGAATATTATGAAACACTGTAAGAAGCAGACAAAACTAAAGCTGATGTAACTCAGAGGAAAGACCTTTTCTCTTCTCATGTCAGTGGAAATCTATAGAAGCAAGTGGAACATTTTAGGACAAACATGCATTTAGGACACAGAAAGAAAACAATTGCAGAACTAGAGAAAATGAGCTGAGCATCTACAGCCTGGGGTTGAGTTACGGAGAATCTGAACTTCCACAAAAAATCTGTCTTTCCCTCAACTGACCTATGTATTTTTCAGATTTGCACATATTGATTATATGTGTATTCTGATAATTCAGTAGTTATGATCCTATTCTTTGTAGGTTATATCGCTACTTTAGCCACTTAGAACACAAATTGCCTTTTTACCCCCAGGCATCCACTATCAATGAGGTTGGATATAAATTATGAATTAGAGGCAACTGACTTGTTGCTATCTCTGCAATTACGCAGTAGCCTGATTCCTACTTATTTTCCTTCATCAGGTCTTATGCCTAAAATCTTTGAACCTCACCTGTTTAGTTTGGTTTGCTTTGGGTAATCATCAGACTCACTTGACCTGATGGCTTCACAGGGATCAGTACTTCTGTTTGTTTTGCTTCGTTTTATGAGTCATTACCACATTATAAGAATGGCACTTGTGGGCAGAAATGTGGTTTTTATGCCTGAAAGTAGTTTCAATTCTAGGTCCTACATAAGGCATTTGAACCTGATCCCCTATGCAACTGTGAATAAGGCTGTACAATCTTCCTTTCTTGGAAACTTCCTGCCACCTGCTTCACACTTAAAGAAGAAAGAGGAAATAGTGAGACCAGTAGATTCAATTTTTAGATTGTTCCTGGAGGAAACAAACTGGCCAAAACATCTATTCTGTGAAATTCATTTCCTAGACTAGAATCCCCAAATTAAGATAGTTACTGGTGAAAAACATTTATGCCATTGGTCATGTTTTCACTTACCTCTCTTTTGGAAAACTCACCCTCCCTCTCCTCTTTTCTAAAAGTTGGCATCTTATTGTAAGTTCTTACCAACCTAGTTCCAGTGATTGGTCAAGGGAAGGGCACATGACTCATGAGGAACCAATCAAAAACCTACTCTGCAATTTTTCAAAGCAGAAACTTTGGAAAATAGTTCTTTCCTTTTGTGTGACACAGCTGAGGCTATGTTGCGCCGGAAGATGTCCTTGATCAGGAATATCCATGTCCATGGAGAAGCCCATCTTACAGGATAAAAATCTGAGTGAACAGAATGAGAAAGACAGCATAAACCTGTATTCATGAATGGAACTTCCACCTTCCTCAGAGTTGGTTTATTGAGCTAATAATTTCAACTTTCTTTTTCTTGTTTAAAATTTTATATTTATTAACTTAACTGCATATATGTGTGTGTGTTTGGGGGTGGGGGTGCGTCAATGTGGTTATCCAAACCAGTTTAGACTCAATTTTGATCAAACAGCAGCAGCAATAACAGAGGCATGATTAAGATATGGAAGAATCTATGTATGAGTGTGATATATATTTTACATAGGTGATGGTTTTGTGACTGTTATCTCAAAAGGGGCTTTTATGGATAAGCACTGAGGATCCCAAAGTCTGACCATGCTTAGGAAATATGGGACACTCACTGACAACTCTGAGAAACTAGACATTATCCAAGTTTCATTGTCTTACTGTTCAAGAGGAAGGCATGTATCTGTTAGTTTTGTTGACATTCTAAAATAATAGATATGAGTTATCTAATAATTTAAAGTTTTGCTAATATGTTCTTTATCATTAATGGACACATATTCATGGACATTATTTAAGTCAAGGAGTACATAATCCATTTAGAATTGGGCTTATAGAGCAGAAGAAAACATCAATCCAATAGAAAATAAATAATTATCTTTCTTGGTATCTAGTTTTTCTTAGTGATGTCTGAGCTCCAATATAGACTAGGAGAGAGAATTGAGTAAATTTCCAAGATTATTGGGTTCAAATTTACTAAATGATATAATAACCCTTTAATAATCTATTAAAAGTATAATCTATGTTATCTACTAATCTACAAAGATTGATCAAATTTACTTTGAGATGGCTGAAGCCCTGCATTTCTAATTTGAAAGTTGCCTGTGACTCCCTCACAGAGAACATAAGAGTGCCGTGAGATACAAATACTTATCTTTCCCAAGTCCCCAGGATAGAACCCAGGCAGCAATTCCAGTGCAAGGCTGACTTGGCCCTTTAATGTAAAACAGGCTTGCTTCTGTTGGGCCTTTTAAGACTACTCTTTCTTTCTGCAACACCTCTGAGAACAAAACATCAAATACCAGTGAGAACAAAGAAGGTACCTTGGAAGTATACTCAAATATTCTCAAATCCTCCTCACACTGACTCAAACACTACAGGATTTTGAATATTTGAACATAATTCACTAATGTATTCTACACAACCTTTGAGTTGCATGTAAATACTAAGAAACCCATTTAATACATATATACCATTTTTGAATAATTGACATAAGCTAATATATATAACCTTTTATCTTGTTCTGTTCAATTTATATTTCATTGAGAAATTGCAGAAACTAAACAGGCTATCTACATGTGTATATGTGAATGTGTGTTATATATATTATGTAAACGTGCATATATGCATGAAATATATACTCATTTATATACATATACCCTACATACACATATATGTGTAGTTTATATATTAAGCACTAGAAACTTGGATAAGTTAATTGCTTTTAAGGTATAATTTTTTATTTGTTTTTAAAAGATAGTTTATGATAAAGGAGTGATTTTTGAATCTCTGGGAATATATTTTATTTATTTATCTATTTTTTAGAGATGAAGTCTCACTTTGTCACCTGGCTGGAGTGCAGTGGCGAGATAGACCTACTTCGAGTTCTTTTACTATTTGCCAGTGGACACAGGAATGACCTGACAACCCAGTTGTCCCACCTAAAACTCTGTGAACTTGAGCCTCTCTGATCTCATTTACAAAAGATTGACAATTATAACACTTGCCTTATTAGGATACTTTCTAATATTTGGAAATCATGTAGTATATAAAAGGCACGCAAAAGACACTATATTTTTGCTGTTAATGCCTTCTACTTATCCTTCTAGATTGCGAATTGCTAGGAAACCATATCCTATAAATCTTCTCTTGGGCCTAGAAAAATGTCTATTGCATAGAAAGTGTTCGAATTATGTTTGCATAATTGAGTAAATATATCTCCCTTCAATTGGAGACACACTATTTTTTCTCATCACTCTTTACTGCCTTTTTATGTTGCTATTTTGGCAAGCCCAATTCATATTGCTCATCATTCACAATCATCTCACGCCTTGTATCTGCTTTATATTTTATGCATCAGGAATTGTAAATTTGTATACTTCTCTGAACATATTATGCCACTTAACCTTAATTCTTTGCATATTATGTTCCCTGTATTTACCATGTACCCACATGTAAGGTAAACAGTTAATTTAATACATATTTTTGGACACCTACTATGTGGCAGCTATTCTTCAACATCCTGGGAAGCAAACAGCTTTCTTTGAACAAATTAGATACGATCCCTCCCTTGATGGAATCATGTGTTTTTTTCTGAAAAAGTTCTATGCACTCTTCTATAGTAGTACGTAGTGGGAGGTAGGGAATGGGAGAGGTCTGTCCTGGCAGGAAATAGTATTTTATTACTGGTGTGGTTTAGAATTGCTGGCTCAGAGCAATAATATAAAGCAGATTAATTTTTAGTTTAATTGTTATTTTTATTTATCTACATAAATGCATCACCTTATTGTATATGTCTAGGTGGGACGACTGCTTAGCACCCCTAGAAATAGTAAAAGAGGGGCTTTGGTAAAGTAGCTTAGGGCATGAGAGGATATAAGTTGTCTTCGAGCATGATAAAGGGCAGATGAGAGGCTGGCAGTTTTCTATTATTCTTCATGCAAAGCATCTGATGGAATTTTAGACTTTTCCAGCTCAAAGCCAGGCTCCGATGAGACCGTGAGATTCCTGGTATCTTTTCCACATTCAGGATCCAAAGCCCCACCCTGGGTCTTAAAGGAAATTATGGACAATGACTTTAAGACTTAACAAAATTTTCTTCAGGTATTCTACCATGCTGTGAGTTTTAAATGTTTAGAAACATGTTATTTGGACTTAAAAAGTTCTGATGACCTACATGATTTCTGAATTTCGTCTCACCAGCTCTCGCTAGGACTGTGTAATCTGCAAAATACTATGAAATAGAGCTTAATGAAGGAACTATTTATACACATTGACTACACTTAACTATTATAACAAAAAATTAGTTTTAGACAGTTATCTTTCATTCTTCTCTTTGTTTCTTATGAAAAGCTTATCAGCTCTTTTGCATGACTTTGGAACTAAAGAAGCAAGTCATTTATTCTGCATCATGTTGATTACTTCTAGAAATCCTGATAATATTTGTTGACATATTTACATCTCACTTCTAATGAGCAATTAAAGAGCCAAGTTCATTAAAAAAAAAAACTGTAGTTTCAGAGAACATTTGGGAAAAGTATCTCATTGCATAAGTGGGCTATCTGTTTCTTTTAGAGTTTGTTATTCACTTTTCTAGTAAGGGTGGAGCAGTTGGGTTGAAAATGATGGATTGCTCTCAATGGGCAGCTACTGAAATCCTGCAATTTCAATAGGTCACACTGAGCAGAAGATACCAAGCTCTTCTGTTAACAAAATAAATTGTCCTGATATCTCATTACTATTCCCTAGTGAAGCTGCAGTTTTTCGGATGCAAAAGCCCAAAATATGTCCCTTTCTGTGATTTTTTAATCTTTTCCCCAGGTTTTTTCCTTTGAGGTCTTTTAAATTTGGACTTTATTTATTATTCTTCACCTGAACATTAAATAGTCAACCTTGCTAGAATTTATCATGTTTCACTTTATGTCTGTATATATTATGAGTATTAAAAGTTTCTCATTATTTGACCTGTTAAGCAGTTATTTTTGGATTTCACCTGTGCCTTCCTGTAGTTCTTAGCTTCATTCATTTATTCAACACACAGAATCTGGATCCTGGAGTAGAAACAATATATGAGATATGATATCCCTGGTCTATGAGAAGGTCAAAGAACATATGAACAATTAATGGATTTACACTTTGATAAGTGCAGTAAAAATCTAAATGGAGCTCTTACAAAGATGAGAATATCACTGCGGAGTGCTAAAGGAAGGTTTCACAAAGAAGGCAAGTATTCTGAACTAATTCTTACAGAAAGGTCTAGTGGAGATTTGCTCAGAAATTTTCCCTTAACTAAAAAGTATGGACTCAATCAAGCAAATGTATTAGAATGTAATTCACATAATATTTACATTTTTAATGTATATAGTTTAGTGGTAATTAATATATCGTAGAGTTGTATAACTTTCTTCACAATCTAATTTTGTAATATTTTGATCACTCCAAAAAGAAACCCTGCAACTTTTAGTAGTCAGTTCTCATTCCTCCTTCGCTACAGTCTTTGGTTACAACTATTCTATGTAGTGGTATTTTAAATTTATCTAGTCTGGATATTGGATTTAATTAGGTTCATTCAGTAAGGTGGTCTTTTCTATCTGACTTCTTTCACTTACCGTAATATTTCAATGTTTATATCTGTTGTAGCATGTGTTCGTACTTCATTGCCTTTGTTGCCAAATAATATTCTATTACATGGATATATAACATTTTGCTTATCCATTAATCAGTTGATAGGCATTTGGTTTTGTTTTTTTTTCCCACTTTTTGGCCATTGTGAATAATGTTGTTGTGAACATTAATGTACAGGTTATTGTGTGGACATACGTTTTCAATTTTCCTTAGTGTATAGCTAGAACTGAAATATCTGAATTTCCTGATAACTCTAATTGTAATTTTTAGAAGAAATACCTAACTTCTTATCAAGGCAACTTAAATCATTTTACATCCCCACCAGGAAAGTATGAGATTTCTAATAGGTATCCTGTGAGTGAGAGGTGATATCTCCCTGTGGTTTCAATTTGAATATTCCTAATGACTAATGATACTGAAGGGCTTTTAATGTGCTCATTTTTATATCTTCTTTTTTGAATAAATGTATATTCAAATGCTTTGCCCATTTTTAATTTGTGTGTTTTTCATTTGGAAGTTGTATCAGTTCTTTATATACTCAGGATATGAGAAAATTATCAGATAAATGATTTGCAAGAAGTTTCTACTATTGTGTGGATTGTATTTTAACTTTATGAAAATGTCCTTAGAACCCTAAAATTCGTAGTTTTGATGAAGCCCATTTTAGTTTCTTTTTTTTCTTGTGTCCTAAGAAAGCATTGCCAAATTCAATGTCAAAATATTTGCTCCTATGTTTTAAGAGTTTTATAGTTTTAGCTTCATATTGTTTTATAATCCATTTCATGTTGATTTTGTAATTAGTACGAGGTAGACTTATTTATTCTCTTTTTCTTTTCTTTCTTTCTCTCTCTCTTTTTCTTTTCATCCAGTAGTCCCAGCGCTATTTGATGGAAAAACAAAATAAAACAAAACAACAAAAAACACGATTATTTCTGCATTAAATGGTTTTGGTACCTTTGCCAAAAATCAGTTGACCATAAACATAAGACACACTTGATTCTATTTTACAGATTTATATCTAGCCTATGCAGCTGCCATGTGATTTTTATTTCCATAGCTTTTTAGGAAGATTTGAAATTGAAGGTTATTATTCCTCTTAGTTCTTTTTTTAAGATTGTTTTGGCTATTCCGGATCCCTAGCATTTCTGCGTGGATTTTGGGATCAGCTTGTCAATGTCTGCAAAGGGGCAGCTGGGATTTTGATTTAGATTGCTTTGACTTTGGAGATGAATTAGTGGAGTATTGCCATATTAATAATATTATGTCTTCTAATCCATGAGCATGAAATTTTTTTTACTTATGTGGGTCTTCTTTAATTTCTTTCATCAATATTTTGTAATCTTTTGCAAGTTTCAGCATATGACTCTTACATTGTTTGTAAATATTCCTAAATATTTTGTATTATTGTAATATAAACTCAGTTCTTTATTTCGTATTCTAATTATTCAGTATATAGAAACACAATGATATTTATATTGAACTTGCATCCTGCAAATTTGCTGAACTTGTTTATTAGTTCTAATAGTGTTTTGGGTGTGGGTATGAAGAGGATGATTTCTTAGGATTTCCTACATACAATATCATTTCATAGGCAAAAAGACAGTTTTATTTTTTTCCTTTTTAATCTGAATGACTTTTTTTTTTTTTTTTCATTTTCTTGGCTAAGTGCTCTGGCTAGAACCTCCAGTACATCTTTGAATTAAAGTGGCCTTAGCAGACATCTTTGTCTTGTTCTTGATAGTAGAATAAAGCACTTAGACTTCCATTACTAAGTACAATGTTACCTCTGAAATTTTTACAGACAACATTCACCAGGTCAAGGAAATTCCCTTGTATCCATAATTTGTTCAGTGTTTTTATTTTGAGTATATTTTAGAGTTTGCGAAATGATGTTTCTGCATCTACTTGGATAATTGTTTTGTCGTTGTCTTTTTTTCTGTTAACATAGTGTATTACACTGCTTGACTTTTTCAGTTTTAAATTCTTGCTGTAGTTCTTACTTTTTCATAGTATATTATGCTTTTTTATGTTCAATTTGAATTATTGCTACAATTCTTATTTTGTCATGGTATATTATGCTTTTTATATATTGCTGTATTTGGTGTGCTAGTATTTTGTGAAGGCTATTTGCATTTGTATTCTTTAAAATATTGATTGTAGATTTATTTTCTTGTAATATCTTCGCATATTTTTTGTATTATTGTCAGGCTGGCTTTATAAAATGAGTGGAGCAAATTTAAGCCTCATCTGTTTTTTGGAATAATTTATATGTGTTCTTATCACAATGGAATAAAATTAGAAATTAATGACAGAAAGAAAATTTGTAAATTCAAAAATATGTGGTAATTAAATGACACACTCCTGAGTATTTAATGATCAAAAAAAAATCACAAAGGAAATTAGAAAATAATGAAGAAAAAGAAAACACAATATATCAAAATGCATAGAATGCAACTAAAATAGTGCCTAGAGGGAAATTTATAGCAGCAAAGGCCTATGTTAAGAAGAAAAAGAGCGGTCTCAAATCAATAACCTAAATGTCTACCTCAAGACACTAGAATATGAGAGCAAATTAAATACAAAGTAATTAGAAGAAAGAAAATAATAAAGTTTAGTCTAGAAATGGATAGTGAAAAGAAAAATAGACACAAACAATAGAACTAAAATATGTTTATTTGAAAAGAAAAACAAAGTCAGCCAACTTTTAGTTGATTAAAGGTAATAAAAAAATCTCTTCCAAAATAACACATAACATTTATTATAAAGAATTTTTTTAGCAGTTAAAAAAGTTGACATTGATAGAGGTGATGTATCCTCTAGTGCCATTTTATATAAAGTAGCAGCTATTCACTTGGGGTAATTGTGTGTATTTTACCCAAACTTGTCTGACAGGTGAATACCTTATTTATCAAAATGTTGGCTGAAAATAACCCCACCAAATTCAATAGGAGCTCAAAAAATTTTTGTGAGTACATAATTTGATATATGACTCAGAGCAGCTATTCAGGGATCCTTTGCTTCTTCCCTGATTGGAAATTCTCTCTATGTCCATCTCTACTGAATTTGACATGGTTGGTTCTCTATCTAACTGGCTGAATGAGGCAACCTACACCGTGTTCACTGGCTTATTCAGTAAATGCAACAAGTGCTATGCATCCCTATTATATAAAATCACAGTTTCTTGGAGTCAGGAAGACATCATCCTCCAACTATTATGAATTCTGAGAACATGGAAGGTTACTTGCTGTTAATATTTATAAGTACATTCACTTATAAAACTGAGATGAAAATAAAATGCACGCCAAATAATTATCATGATCATTAAGTGACCTGATATAATTTAACTGTCTCACACAGATTATTTTTTCTCTCCTTATCTGCCCTTCCCTTTCCTTCTAGAGTAGTGTATGCTTGTATGTATGGTTAAATGTCATAGGAAACAAAATTCCATCAAATGAACACAACATCCACTTAGCTGGAAAATAAGCCTTTCAAACATTCTAGTTACAAGCATAGCAATTTCCTCTGAAAATTATGCCATGTGGCTAGAATAAAGCAGATGTTTAGCTGACCTCACCTTCACTTATGAGAAACTGATTACTTACTTGTTCATCTGTTTTCTTCCAAAAAAAAAAAAAAAAAAAAAGAGTA
Source organism: Cheracebus regulus (assembly GCA_963574635.1). Classification (NCBI taxonomy): domain Eukaryota; kingdom Metazoa; phylum Chordata; class Mammalia; order Primates; family Pitheciidae; genus Cheracebus; species Cheracebus regulus. Next base: position 9,014 of record CAUYQU010008567.1, on the reverse strand, counting down.
AGCCTGGAAGTAAATTGCTAGCTTCATGGTTTCAAAACAATCATTGGTTTTCCCCATCTGCATATTACTCCCGATTTTGAGCCACATCATGGGCTTCATTTGAGAGCTAAAGGTACGCTACCATCATAAGGGTTAACGGCTCACATCACAAACTCTTTCCACATCCCCAAATAACTACAATTCTTGACAAAGGATAACATATGGGAAATGACTGCTTTAATCAAACACATCTTTTGTGTTGCCTTTTACTTGCGAATTGCTTCTCATTAGCTCATATTATGTGATACAGTAACCATGGCAATGATCTTCCTATTTCATAGATGCCATAAAACATATGGTATTTGGGCGGTTGTGGTGCCATTACCTTTGTCAGATGATTCCTATCTCTAGCAAAACTGACCAGGCAGTCACAAAACAAAATTTAATTTCCACTCTGTACCAGAAATGTTGAACACTGAAATAGTTAGAGGCAAAACTCCAGAAAGACATGATTCCACAGAACTTTTGGTGATGATGGAAAAGTTTTAGATTTGCACTGTCCAGTACAAGCAGTGACTAGCCACATGTGGCTCTGGAGCACTTCAAATGTGGTGAGACTGAGAAAGTAAATTTTCAATTTTATTTCATTTTAATTAATTGAAATTTAAATTTAGACAGCCACATGTTGCCAGTGGTTGCCAAATTGAACTGTGAAGCTCTTAAGTGGAAAAGTAAGCATTTTTATGCTAAAATTTGAAGAATTCTTTGAAAGTACTCCGTCAAAAGAAAAGGCTGCCCAACCAATTTTATAAGGTCTGACATTCTACTGAGATTGTGAAATTTAAAATGAATTAACAGATATAAAGGGAATAGTTACCCATTGTCATAGTCATCATCTAGATTATTTTATTGCCAATAATTTCCCCTTCTTCATCCTTGATTTTATGATTCCATTCTTTAACTGTCACCTCTTATATTGTCATTTTTCTCCCTCTACCTCCCTTTTTCCCCTCAAATTTATACACCCATTCGAGATTCTCAAACTAGTTTTTCATGATCCTTTATATTCTTTAACTCCTTTACTGCTACCTTTCCCAGTCTCAAAATTCAATATTAAAAGCAATCACTTGCATAAATCTTTCACTCTAGTTCTCCTCTTTCCTTCACCTGCTTAGTGAGTTCCTAACCCTAGTTAAAAATGCAACTTCCCTTTCCAGTCCACACCTTCATAGGAGCAACTGCATGTGATTGGAAAATATATATATATTTTAATATATATATTTGTAGTAATATAATATATATTATATTTGTAGTATATATGTGTATATATATATGTAGTAATATATATATAGTAATATATATATATATATTGCTACCTCATAATTACATGAGGAACATCACCCTTTAGAATGAATTAGCTTCCATGTCTTTCACTTTTCTATGTATCAAGGTTATTTGAAATCCTAAATCTCCTTAACCTTCCAAAACATGCTCTCTCCTTCTGAGTTTCAATTGCTGATCCTCCTAAATGTACAGAGAACACAGAAAGAATGCAAAGAGAACTTGCACAGACATCCATGATTACACCTACCAGTCCTGCCCATTCCTGACTTCCTTCTTATTACAATGAATCAACTCATTGTGCTTCTAAGGACGGCTTACTCATCCTTGCATTGCATTTCTTCCTGGTTTCCCTACTCAAGGAATCACTCCTGAAAGAACCCCTCCCTTTCCTGCATCATACCATCTCCCTCTCTACCTGCTCCCTCATGTCTGCATGTAGCATCTGTAATATCTCCTTTTTAAAAATACTTCCCTGATTCCCAGTCTCCTTAAAGCAACCACCTTATGTTCCATACTTGCATGCCTCACAGAAAAACTGTAGTTTTTATTTCCTGCCTTGGCTTCCTCTTCTCTCATGCTTTCTTAAACCCATGGAGGCTTTCCTCCTGAGACATCCACAATAATTGCTTTTGCCAATTATCACGGGCATTGCCTTTGCCATTATCATTTCTTAGTTTTTATTTCAGTTGGCTTAGTCATCTTGTACATATTTAAATACTCTATCCTCTTCAAAATTTTTATGCCTTTGGCTTTTAGGGGATTATCCTGTCACAGTTTGAATCCTATATTTCTCAGGACTTCTCAGATGGTTTCTTCTCCAAGGAACTGGAGACTGGTCACCAAATATGAGCAACCCTCCAGCCCAGGCTTAATCTTTGGACTTCTTGTTGCATTAGTATGTAAACATGTTGGTAATGTCATCACATTTAACGGCTACAAATAGCAAAGATGCTCACATCTCCCCAAATTCTCAGTTGCAGATTCATGGCCAACTGCATATTCTATATTCCTATTTGGATATTTAACATGTGTCTGAAAATCAGCATGCCCCTACCCATGCTCCCTTCTTCACTGATCTGTCCACAAATAGAACCTACATTTTCATTATTATTTCTCTTTATGTTGGTTCTGCTTTTTCCCCTCTTCCATATATATTCTCTGTACAGAATTATGTTTCATTTATTCTCTTCCTTTTTTTCCTTGGCCTGCCTCCCTCCCTGCCTCTCTCCTTCCTTCCATCCTTCCTCCCTTGCTTCCTTCCTTCCTTTCTTACTTCCTTCCCTCCTTCTTTTCCTCACTTTCCTCTCTCCCTCTTCCTTGCTTCCCTTCCCTTCCTCCTTTCTTTCTTTCCTTCTTCTTTTTCTTTCCTTCCTTCTTTCTTTCTCTTTCTTTATTTCTTTCTTCTTTCTCCTCTCGCTTTGTTTCTTTTTGTTTCTCTCTTCCTTTCTTCCTCTCTTTTCTTCTTTTTTCTTTTTTTTTCTCATAAATCAGATCATATCACTTCTTGCTGATAGCTTACTCAAATGCTCTGCCCTGATTCTGCTTTGTGTTTGAGTCTCTTAGGATCCTCTCTCAGTTCACTGTTTTGCCTTGCTGTTCTGAGAACTCTCCAAACACACCTCCAATACAGAATGTCTTTGCTTGCTCTTCCCTCTACCTAGAATATCCTTAATAATGATATCTGTAAAATTTTTCTACCTCGTTTCTTACAGATTTCCCCATAGTGTAACCTTTTAGGTAGGAATTCCTTAATCATTCCATGTAAAATAGCAGTAATTTCCCTTTCCTCTCATTACTCTCACTCTGCCTTCTTTTCCTTCACAGGATGTGACACCACGAAATAATGTATCCATTATTTTGTGTAAATTTTACAGTCCTTTTTATTAGAACAGAAACATTTTTGGTACAGCAGTCTATCTTGTCAGAATCTACTTTATTCTCAGCTCTTAGAACTATGTCTGACATAATGAAGTCTACTTATCTACTTTATATTGGCCTGTTTTATAGATGGGGAAACATTTGGAAAATTCTTTTTTAATCAAGATTTTATGCTTACAGATTGTAAAGCTAATCAATTCATTTTAGTAAAATATATAGACAACTGTGTAAATAATAATGGCAATAATAATACTAATCATATGAAATTGGAATTCCAGTCTATGGGATGTTCTCCATATAAGTGCTTTCTGCTTCATTGCACACTTCCTTCAGCTGGCTCTTGTTTTCTTCGGTCTAAAGTTATCAGTTAACTCTAGATAAGTTATCATGTTACAATATTTTACCATCTGAAGAGATAACTAATTTAAGCTTCAGCTTTGTAATAACATACTAAAACTTCAGCTAAAATCACTTCATTTCTCTGAAGGTAATTTTTTTCCCCAAATATAAATATGAAGATGACAAAAGCACCTTCTTCATTACATTGTTTTAGAAGTTAAATGAAGTGAAAAATGTGATGCATGCCCCTGTCAGAATACCTACTAGATTTAATTATGGAAGGTTGGCAAACCATGAGCCACTTGTTTCTAAATAAAGTTTTATTAGAACACAGCCACATTATTAACTCATTGTCTGTGGCTATGTTCATGCTACAATAGAGTTAAATATACTCTGAAAGGCCTAAAATAGTTACTCTTGGCTCTTTATAGAAAAGTGTTTTCTGACCTGTGAAGTACACAAAAATCATTACTTTTATTAGTAAAATATCTTTCATGACCAAAACACCTCTTCATTTTTTAAAAGGACCTTTGATGTCTGAGTTCAAACACTGGAATCACTTATATAACACATTAGTTTATTTATTCATTAATTTCTCAAAATGACTTTGTGAGGTAGGCATTATTATTATCCCCATTTACCAATGAGAAGAGTGAAGCACAAAAAATGTGACATGTTTTATTCACAATAGACATGACTAGTCAGCAGGGTAGCTGGTATTTAAACTCAGGTTCAGGGTCTATACTCTTAAACATTTGTCCCGGGAATAAGCTATACAAAATTCTGAAGGATGCAGTCCTTATATCCAGAATAACAGGGAAGAGACATACTTAGAGTTACGGGACCACTGACTAAATTTGAAAATGTATTTTGTCCTGATAACTCATAATTGATTCTGTACGCATATGGGAAAATCAGAGAACTGAGAAGGTGACATTGCTTTTACTTTTTCTAAAAGTTTTTGGAAAACAAAAACAGAAAATTGTAAGAAAGGGACTTCCCAGGAAATGGAAGACTAGCTAATGTGCTGGATAGGGTCAGTGTCATTGGCTCTGTGTGTGTGTGTGTGTGTGTGTGTGTGTGAGAGAGAGAGAGAGAGCAAAATAGTATTTTGTTTTTGATGATGATTCAGTATAGTGCAGTGCCCTTTACCTCATATGCTTAAATTAGCTCAAGCTCATTGAAATCCTCATCACCAAGAAAGAAATTCACAGGCCAAGATGAGCAAAAATGAGAAAAGAGATACAAAGAATAACGTAGAAAGGCAAGAGACATGAAAACACGTAGAATATTGAAAGAGTCAAAATAACATTGAGTTAAGAGAACAGACTTTGGGGTTGAACTTGAGCTTGAATCCTAACACTCACAATTTATGCACTGAGTGACCATGCACAAATTGTTTAATCTTTCTGTTTTTTTAGTTTATCATCTGTGAAATGTTAATTATACAGTTGACCCTCATGGTTGTGGGTTCCCCATCTGTGGATTTAATCAAACACACATCAGATATTTTGGGGACACTTCAAAAGGTAGGAAGGTGAGAGAGGAATGAGGGATAAAAATTACCTATTGAGTATAATGTTCAGTATTTGGGTGATGTATACACTAGATGCCCAGTTCTCACTATTATGCATATAATATCCATGTAACAAACAAGGCCCTGTACCCTCTTAATTTACAATTTAAAATTGGTTTTTAAATTTAAAAAAGATATCAGGTTAGAAATTATGTCTGTAATGAACATGTACAATATTTTTTCTGATCGCTATTCTCTAAATAGTATAGTATAACAACTATACAATGTGCAATATACACATTGTATTCGGTATTTTAAGTGATTTAGGTATGATTTAAAGTATGTTACAGGTGTGCATAGGTTGAATGTAAATACTACATTATTTTATATAAGGGACTTGAATATCTGTAGATTTTGCTATCCATGGGGGTTCCTGGAACCAATTTTCCAATTACAATGACTATAATTGCACCCAAAGCATATAATTAGTAGGAAAATTGAAGCATATAGCACTACCAAATTGCTTAGCAGAGATTAAGGACTAAAAACCTGATAGCTATTGCTGCATCCTGAATAGACATTTTCAACACAGAAATGAACTTTTTCACCTCTATCTCTAGAGCATAATGTAATACCATAACACATATTGAATGAGCATTGTTTAAATTTAAAAGCTTCTGATCTTCACCTTCCCTTCTGAGTAGACTCTTATGCCTCCCCACTTCCTACTCCCACCCCACCAATCCATTGGTGAAAAATGATCATTATTATGTAGTAAATAACTGGCCTTGAAATATGAGTAGGTGCTTGATCTTCTACTTTACAAACTTAGCTCCCAATCTGGTAAATGAAATTAATACCTTGGGACTTACCTATATCTCAGAACAATTGTAGAAACTAAATTAACAGTGCAAAGGACTTTAAAGAGGAGACATTAAATCGACCTAAAGGATTGGCGTTATTCTTTGTTGGTACATATGCATGCTTCTGATTTTGCCTTTGTCCAGTTCATCCTACATACAGTAGGAAGAATAATTTTCAAAATGAATGCCCAGGTGCCAGTCACTCACTTCAACCATGGAATGGCTTCACAACAGACTCAAATACATTGGAAATTATCTCCCTGGCTTCCAGAGCTATGTTTTCAGCCTGATCTCCTCTCTACCACAAACTTACTGTGGTCCAGACCCTCTGGCCTTCTGGCTATTCTTAAGTGTGCCAAACACATATCTAATGCAGGACATTTGTATCTGCTGTTCATTATGTCTTAATCTCCCCACAACTCATTTCCTTATCCTATTCTGATATTACATTCAAATATTACTGCTTCTGAAGGTCTTTCCCTGGTAACCTTATTGAAAATTGTATGCCCTCTTACCCTTTATACTTACCTCACTTTTTTTTTTAAAACAAAATTGACATTGTGGTAGAATAATAAGTGTATTGTTTGCTGACTCTTCGCTACCTTTTTAAAGCTAGGACTTATTTTTATTGAAAATGTATTTCCAGCCCAAAGAACATGATAGATACACACTAAATATTGGATTGAATATAAATGAACTTGTGACAGCATAGAGGAGGTCTCCTGACCGGTTCTAATGAAAAGGATATTGGACTTTAGAATTAGGAGATCTGATCTCAAGTTCTAACACTACTGGTTAAAGTATGAAATTGGGTCATCTGATACTCTCCAGCTGTAGCTATCTCAACTCTAAACCAAAAGTTGAATGGAATCTGGGGTTTTCAAACTGCATTATACAGAGGCTTTCTGGAGGAAATTGGCTAGGTATAGGGGATATTTGTGATCTGGGCTTTAAAACAGCCTCTGCTTCAGCTAAAAATTTTGTTTCTACTTATTTGATATATCGAACTACTATAGAAACTAGGGTTAATGTTTAAAGAACAGATTTTATTGGCTGGGCATGGTGGCTCACGCCTGTAATCCCTGCACTTTGGGAGGCTAAGGAGGGTGGATCACGGGGTCATAAGTTCGAGACCAGCCTGACCAACATGATGAAATCCCATCTCTACTGAAAATACAAAAAAATTAGCCGGGGGTTGTGGTGCGAACCTGTAATCCCATCTACTCAGGAGGCTGAGACAGGAGAATTACTTGAACCTGGGAGGCAGAGGTTGCAGTGAGTGGAGATCATGCCACCGCACTCCAGAGACAGAGCAACAGAGAGTTGCATAAAGTTATTACAACTCTCATCCAGACTCACTTATGAGTAAATATTAGCATCTAATAATTATACACCACTTCTCATATATCAAGCATTGTGCTAAGTGATTTACTTGTAGGCTCCTGTAAAGGCCGCCACAATTCCAGAAAGCCACTAATATTTGCATTAGTTCCATTTGCCAGAAGAAGGGTGGTCTGAAAGAAAAAAAAAAAAAAAGAACAGATTTTAGAATTTGTTATAATTAAGGGGGAAAAAACTTACAATTTTATTTTGTCTTGGAATTTGTTAGCTTTGTTTATATGCTTTACATTAGTTGAAAATCAAGAAACAGGAAAAAAAATTTTAAGCAGTAATTGAAGTATAACATCAGTTTTGCTTTGGTGTTCTTATGACCAGGACAGCCAAATGTAAATGATGAATGAGATCCAGTGTTCTTCAGTCACACACATTAACCATTTTTAATTCCCTTAAATCATTCAAGACTTTTAAATATGTTAGAGTTTAATCTAAGATCCAGGAAATAGACCAGTGATTGCTACATTTTAAAAGCACATGTGGAAATAATACTCTGCCAAAGTGAGATGAAAATTTTAATCTCAGTGCTTTGAATTTTCCCTAAACTTTCTAGAAATGTAAATTTAAAAACCTATCCTTCCCCTGAATATGTGGACTAGGTGGTTCTCATTCTTTATCTTAGATAACTTTAAGTAAACTGATAGGATTTGCTGCAGGGGGTTTGGATAACTTCACTGTTCTAAAGCATTTTTTGTGTTCACATATATATTTTTTTAATTTTATTTTTTATTGCATTTTAGGTTTTGGGGTACATGTGAAGAACATGCAATATTATTGCATAGGTACACACGTGGCAGTGTGCTTTGTTGCCTTCTTCCCCTTCACCTATATCTGGCATTTCTCCCCATGCTCTCTCTCCCTCCCCTGTTTCCTCCCTACAGACCCCAGTGTGTAGTGCTCCCCTCCTTGTGTCCATGTGTTCTCATTGTTCAACACCCACTTATGAGTGAGAACTTGCGGTGTTTGATTTTGTGTTCTTGTGTCAGTTTGCTGAGAATGATGGTTTCCAGGTTCATCCATGTCCCTACAGAGGACACAAACTCATCATTTTTGATGGCTCCATAATAGTCCATGGCGTATATGTGCCACATTTTCCCTGTCCAGTCTATCATTGATCAGCATTTGGGTTGGTTCCAGGTCTTTGCTATTGTAAACTGTGCTGCAATGAACATTCGTGTGCATGTGTCCTTACAGTAGAATGATTTATAATACTTTGGATATATACCCAGTAATGGGATTGCTAGGTCAAATGGAATTTCTATTTCTAGGTCCTTGAGGAATCGCCACACTGTCTTCCTCAATGGTTGGACTAGTTTACACTCCACCAACAGTGTAAAAGTCTTCCTATTTCTCCACATCCTCTCCAGCATCTGTTGTCTCTAGATTTTTAAATGAACGCCATTCTAACTGGTGTGAGATGGTATCTCGATGTAGTTTTGATTTGCATTTCTCTAATGACCAGTGATGATGAGCATTTTTTCATATGTATATTGGCCTCATGTATGTCTTCTTTTGTAAAGTGCCTGTTCATATCCTTTGCCCACTTTTGAACGGGCTTGTTTGTTTTTTTCTTGTAAATCTGTTTTAGATCTTTGTAAATTCTGGATATCAGCCCTTTGTGAGATGGGTAGACTGCAAAAATTTTTTCCCATTCTATTGGTTGTCGATTCACTCTAATGATTGTTTCTTTTGCCGTGCAA
>CAUYQU010008566.1:0-61476 GCA_963574635.1 Cheracebus regulus | reverse complement strand
AAAAAACAAATATACTTTTAAGTTGTGATCTATTGCAAAGCAAGTGACTATAATTAGTGATAATATATATTTCAAAATTGCCAAAAGGTTGGATTTTACAAGTATGTGAGGTGATAGATATGTTAATTAGCCTGATTTGCTCATTCTACAATGTATACATGTATACAAGCATCACACTGTACTCCATAAATATATGCATACAATTATCTGTCAATAAAAATTACATTTCTTAAAAATTCTAAATAAGAATATACTTTTAAAACTAAAAATTGGTTTCTTTACAAATTTAGTTCCAAAAACATTTTAGACATGCATAAGTAATATTCTATCTTGACATTTAAGAAACTAATGTTGAGATAATTGAGATATACTTTTAGTGATCTAGTAGCAAAAACATGAAAAAAATCTGTTTTTTAAAGGAGCCAAGATCCTTAATGAAGTGCCTTCAAACTCTGAAGAAACACTTTATCAGAGCCAATAAAGTAAAAACAACAATAAAAAGACCATAATTTTCATTTTACCTCACCTTCTTTTATCCACCCACCTTGAGTTACACAGATAGGAAAATGCCCAAAGCATTCTGAAGTCATGAGGAAAAACCCCAAGATAGCATTTCAGTTTATTTACAAATTGAATGATCAATTCCTCCAGTGACTTTAAAGAAGCAACATTAAGTAATAGAACATACTACCACTAATATTTATAGAAATAGTGAAATTTCTAAAAATGGCCAGCCAACAGGTTATTTTGGGATAAACTATACTGTGCAAGCTTTATCCCATACAAGCTTAACACGTTAGATATGTTTTAGAAAACCAAATCAGTTCAACATAAACTAATATTCAGACAGTAACCTCAAATCAATTAGTGCCAACCTTTGACTTCCTTGATAAGAACTCCCTAGGTTAATAAATGAGTTTGGATTATCAGAGTAATAGTCACTATGGTAACTGTGGGCCCTGTTCTAAAAGCTAATTTCAGATGTCAGCAGATTATATAGATGGCAGTTTAACAAAGTTGCACATTCTAAGAGAACCAAACCACTTTATCCTTGGGAGACCTGTTTGAAATATTTGAAGAAACATTGTTTTCACATTAAAGAGGAGCATATTAAGCCATATTTTTAAAAAGTGGGGGTTGTAGTAAGAATATGTAACCAAGTTTGGAACTCAGGCAGTAGCTTAGACTAAAAAAGCTGTTCTAATATAAGGCAGTTAAATACCCCATGGATAAAAGAATATTTTTAAAACCAAGATTCACTATCCAAAGTAAAAAATCATAAATCAATGTCATATTTAGTGTATGGAAACATTTAAAATTCTAGCATTGGAAGAGTAACTTGGAATAACATGTTTAGTATTCTAACGTGTAACCTACACAATTATACATATTATTTTAAGTAACTTAAAAGCCCTATTTAATAAACATTTCTAACAGAGTAATGGGCTTATTTTTAATTTTTGAAAACAAAGATATAACAATAACAAAAAAGGAAAACAAGCACAGAACTAAAACAGGTAAATTAATTAATTAAAGTCAATGAAGTAGATGACCAAAGATCTGAAACAAGTTATATGCTCTCTAAATTGAGGAACATAAATAGAAAATATCTCAAAAAAGGCAAGCCATTAAAATGCTTACTTGATTACTGTCCTACACAGGTCTAACAGGCAAATAGACTCAAAAAGCCCATACAGGCTGTGCCAGTTATCAAGCAATTGCCTCTTAGACCTAGACCTGGACTTCTATACTCTAGCCTCTGATGATAGGACTGAGACCTTGTAAATTCCATTTTGGCTTTGCCAGCGGGCTCCATGTTGCACTCTGCCAAATAGGAATCCTAGAAGTGCAAACAGTTATCTTGTTCCCTCTGTCTTCTTCCTGTTTGCTTTCTACAAGCTTCCTGTGTATGTGCCATTTTCATTAGCATTACCCTGACAACACTTCTTTACCCCAGCTGGCATCAGCTGAATTTAGTTGCAAGTTTCCCAACACTTGGCAAATAAGTTTATCATGTCCTCCTGCCCCAGAAATATTAGCATCAACATAGTAGTGCCCCCTATTCAGATGTCAGGTTGTCAGGTTGTCAGGTCTGTGGGTCCTCTCTTCTAAGCATCTAAGTGTCAGTAATTTCAATCTCTTCTTTTTGTTCCTCCAGCCCTAGTGGTGGTAGCTGTGGTGACTTAATATTCTCATGTCCCCTTTTTAGTTTTCTAGTAAACTTTATGCCTAATTTAACATTCTTAATATTAAAGGCTCTGTTTAAATAACTAAGATGGCTTCTATCCACTGAGTGGTTCCTGACTGACCACCTCAAGGTGAGTGGAGCTATTAGAATCAATAAGAGTTTGAGAGATACAGTTTGAAAATGAGTATCTACTAGTGTGATACTATTTTCTATTTGCAAGATGGAAATATATTATTTTCATAAAACAAATCTTAATCAAATATTTTATTTTTAACTGATAAATCATATACATTTACAAGGTAAAATGTGATGTTTTGATACATGTATACAAAGTAAAATGATCAAAACAGATCTACTGGGAAAAATGGCAGATAGGAGGCAGAACTAAGTTGCACCTCCCACTCAGATGGACAGAGCGGCATGCAGAGACTCACATTATGAACTTTTACTCCAAGACCTACAACAGGAAAATACCAGGAAAACCAAGAGGATCCATAGACACTTTGAATGAAGCAGCTTGCCACGGCAGGCTCCATGAGACAGCCAGAAAACTGTGAGTGCCCAAAGTGTGGGAGGGAGAATGTCCACCTCTGAACACACATCCTCACTGGGGAATGTGAAGATTTAGATCATAGGAGAATTTGACCTTACCTGAAGTCGAGACAAATTTAGAGCCAAGTGAAATACAGAAGTAGAGGAAGCAGCAGGAAGAGCCCCGTGGGTACTGTTGCTTCCCAAGGACTTTGTCTCACAGGGGTCCTTGAGGAGGGCTGCTAAGAAAGACCACAGGGAGAAGGAAATTTCCAGACAAACTTCATAACATTTTCGACTGAACATGAAGTTTTCTGGACAGATCCCAGGGAGGGGACAAGCTGGGAGTACAGATAAAAGCACAGAAACTACGGCTTGTGGGAAAGCAGGAAACTTGAAAACCCTGCTTACTTTCTCAGCAGGTAGGCTTGTAGCCTGGGGCAAGTTCTCGGCCCTGCTGACCATCTGCCTGGAAATATACTCAGTGTTGTTGGTGGGACAAGGTGGGAATGAGACTGGCCTTTGAGGCTGTGTGGTGAGGCCTGTCACTGCTGGCTTTCCCCCACTTCTGTAGTAACCTGTATGACGCAGCAGAGGCAGCCATAATCCCCTGGGATTATGGCCCCATTAGCAAGCCTCAGAACCACACCCCATCCCCCACAGCAGATGTAGCAAGCCACACACAAGGAAAATCTGCGTTCAGACACACATAACCCTGCCCCCACCTGATGGTCTTTCTCTACCCACCCTGATAGCCAAAGACAAAGGACATAGTCTCTTGGGAGATTTATGGGCCCAACCACCACATAAAAAGTCTCAATACTTACCCAGGCAAGCTTGTATCCTGCCTATACTATGTAGCTGATGCTCTCTTGAAAGCACCACCTCCTGGCTGGAGGCCAAACAACACAAAACCAGTGCACTAAACAAAACTGCAACCAAGGATCCTCATAGAGTCCAATTAACTCCCCTACTACCTCCACCAGAGTAGGTGCTGGTATCCATGGCTGAGAGACCTGAAGATGAATAACATCTCAGGATGCTTTGCAGACACGCTGCAGTACCAGCCCAGAGCCTGGTAGCTCCACTGGGTGGCTAGACCCAGAAGAGAAATAACAATCACTGCAGTTCAGCTCTCAGGAATCCCCATCTCTAGGGGAAAGGGGAGAGTACTACATCAAGGGAGCACCCTGTAGGACAAAAGAAGCTGAACAATAGCCCCTGAGCCTCAGATCTTTCTTCTCACATAGTCTACCCAAATGAGAAGGAACCAGAAAAACAATTCTGGTAATATGACAAATAAAGTTCTTTAACACCCCAAAATATCACACTACCTCACAAGCAATGGATCCAAGACAAGAAGCTGAATTCCCAGAAAAATAATTCAAAAGGTCAATTATTAAGCTATACACGGAGGCACCAGAGTAAAGTGAGTAACACCTTAAAGAAATAAAAATGATACAGGATATAGATGGGAAAAAATCTCCACAGGTACAGATCACATAAATAAAAAACAATTTTAACTTCTAGAAATGAAGGACGTACCTAGAGAAATGCAAAATACACTGGAAAGTTTCAGCAATAGAGTGAAATAAGTAGAGGAAAGAATTTCAGAGCTCAACAACAATGCTTTCAAATTAACCCAATCCAACAAAGACAAAGAAAAAAGAATTTAGAAAAATAAAACCTCCAAGAAGTTTGGGATTATGTTAAACAACCAAACCTAAGAATAATTGGCATTCCTGAGGAAGAAGAGAAATCTAAAAGTTGGAAAACATTTTTAAGGGAATAAATAAGAGGAAAGTTTCCCTAGCCTTGCTAGAGATCTAGATATCCAACTACAAGAAGCTCAGAAAATACCTAGGAAATTCATTGCAGAAAGATCATTGCTTAGGCACAAAGTCATCAGGTTATCTAAAGTCAAGGCAAAGGAAAGAACCTTAAGAGTTGTGAGGCCAAAGTATCATCAGGTGAGCTACAAAGAAAAATCTATCAGATTAACAGCAGGTATTCAGGCAACCTCATTTTCAATATTAATATTGAATGTAAATGACCTAAATCCTCCACTTAATGATACAGAATGGCAGAATGGATAAGAATTCACCAATCAACTATCTGCTGCCTTCAAGAGATTCACCTAACACATAATGACTCACATAAACTAAAGGTAAAGGGTGTGGAAAAAGACGTTCTATACAAATCGACGCCAAAAGCAAGCAGAAGTAGCTATTCTTACATCAGACAAAACAGACTTCAAAGTAGTAACAGTAAAAAAGACAAAGAGGGACATTATATAATGATAAAAGGACTAGTCCAACAGGAAAATATCACAATCCTAAATATATATGCACCTAACACTGGAAAACCCAAATTTATAAAACAAGTACTACTAGACCTAAGAAATGAGATAGATGGCAACACAATCATAGTGGAGGACTTCAGTACTCCACTGACAGTACTAGACAGGCCATCAAGACAGAAAGTCAACAAAGAAATCATGGACTTAAACTATACCCTAGAACAAATGGACTTAAGGGGTATTTATACAACATTCCCTATAATCCCAGCACTTTGGGAGGCCGAGGTGGGCAGATCACGAGGTCAAGAGATCGAGACCATCCTGGCCAACATGGTGAAACCCCGTCTCTACTAAAAATACAAAAATTAGCTGGGCATGGTGGTGTGCGCCTGTAGTCCCAGCTACTCAGGAGACTGAGGCAGGAGAATTGCTTGAACCCGGGAGGCAGAGGTTGCAGTGAACCGAGATTGTGCCACTGCACTCCAGCCTATAGCACCTGGCAACAGAGTGAGATTCTGTCTCAAGAAAAAAAAAAAGAAGGAGAACATTCTACCCAAAAACTGCGGAATATACATTCTATTCATCAGTACATGGGACGTTCTCCAAGATAAACCACATGACAGGCAACAAAACAAGTCTCAATAAATTTAAGAATTTATTTAATTCTCAATAAATTTAGGAATTTATCTCTCGGACTATAGTGGAATAAAATTGGAAATCAACTCCAAAAGGAACCATCACAACCATGCAAATACATGGAAATTAAATAACCTGCTCCTGAATGATCACTGGGTCAACAATGAAATCAAGATGGAAATTTAAAAATTCTTTGAACTGACTGGTAATAGTGACATAACCTATCAAAACTCCTGGCATACAGCAAAAGCCATGCTCAGAGGAAACTTCATAGCACTGAATACCAAAATCAAAAAGTCTGAAAGAGCACAAACAGACAATCTGTCATACCTCAAGGAACTAAAGAAAAAAGAACAAACCAAACACAAACCCAGCGGAAGAAAGGAAATAGCCGAGATCAGAGCTGAAATAAATGAAATTGAAACAAAAATAAAACAATACAAAAGATAAATGAAACCAAAATATGGTTCTCTGAAAAAATAAATAAAATTTATAGACCATTAGCAATATTAACCAAGAAAAAAGAGAGAAAATACCAATAAGCTCAATAAAAAACAAAATAAGAGATATTACGACTGCCCCCACACAATTACAAAAGATCATTCAAGGCTACTATGAACATCTTTACATGCAGAAACTAAAAAACCTAATCTTTTAGGTTTTTTACCAATGATCACCAATGGACAAATTCCTGCAAAGTCCAGAGGCATCACATTACCCAACTTCAAACTATACTATGAGGCTATAGTCACCAAATCAGCATGGTACTGGTATAAAAATAGGCATGTAGACCAATGGAACAGAAAAGAGAACCCAGACATAAAGCTAAATACTTACAGCTTCAACAAAGCAAACAAAAACATAAAGTGGGGAAAGGACACTCTATGCAATAAATGGTGCTGTGATAATTAGCAAGCCACATGAAGAAGAATGAAACTGGATCCTCCTCTCCCCTTTATAAAAAATCAACACAAAATAGATAAAAGACTTAAATCTAAGACCTGAAACCATAAAAATCCTAGACGATAACATCAGAAAAACGTTCTAGACAAAGGCTCAGGCAAAGACTTTATGACAAAGAACCTAAATGCAAATGCAACAAAACAAGATAATTAGATGGAATTTAATTAAACTAAAAAGCTTCTGCACAGCAAAAGAAATAATCAGCAGAGTAAACAGACAACCCACAGAGCGGGAGAAAATCTTTGCAAACTATGTATCTGACAAAGGATTACTATCCAGAACCTACAAGGAACTTACTTAAACAAATTAGCAAGCAAAAATAAATAAACAATCCCATCAAAAAGTGTACTAAGGACATGAATAGACAATTCTCAAAAGAAGATACATAAATAGCTAACAAACGTATGAAAAAATGCTCAACATCACCACTGATCAGGGAAATGCAAATCAAAACCATGTTGCGATACCACCTTATTCCTGCAAGAATGGCCATAATACAAAAATAAAAAAATAATAGATGTTGGCATGGTTGTGGTGAAAAGAGAACACTTTTACACTGCTGGTGGGAATGCAAACTAGTACAACCCCTAAGGAAAACAGTATGGAGATTTTTTAAAGAACTGAAAGTAGATCTACCATTTGATCCAGCAATCCCACTCCTAGATATCTACTCAGAGGTAAAGAAGTCATTATACGAAAAGGATACTTGCACGTGCATGTTTATAGCAGCACAATTTGCAGTTGCAAAAATATGGAACCAACCCAAATGTCCATAAGTCAACAACTGGATAAAGAAAATGTGATACATACACACACACACACAGAGAGAGAGAGAGAGAGAGAGAGAGAGAGAGAGCACGAGCATGGAATACTACTCAGCCATAAAAAGGAACTAAATAATGGCATTTGTAGCAACCTGGATGGAATGGAGACTCACATCTATGTGAAGTAACTCAGGAACAGAAAACTTGACATCCTATGTTCTCACTCATTAAGTGGGAGCTAAACTGTGAGGAAGCAAAGCCCTAAGAATGACACAATGAGCTTTGTGGATTCAGGCAGAAAGGGCAGGAAGGGGGAGTAAAAGATTTAAAAACTACATATTGGATACAGAGTACACTGCTTGGGTGATGGGCCAGTAAAATCTCAGAAATCGTTACTAAATAATTTATCCATGTAACCAAATACCACCTGTTTGCCAAAAACCTATGAAAATAAAAATAAAATAAAATGATCAAGCCATTCAACATATCCACCTCACTTATCACTTTTTGTGGTGAAACATTTGAAATTTACTCTTAGTTTTATTGAAATGTACCTTATTATTAACTATAGTTACCTGCTGTGCAATGGTTCACAAAAGTTATTCCTCCTGTCTATCTGAAACGTTATACCCTTCAACCAGCAATTCCCCATTGTCTCCCTCTCTGCCTACTCCCAGCCTCTGGTAACCATCATTCTACTCTCTACTATTGAGTCCAACCTTTTCAAGATTCTGCATATAAGTGAGATCATGCTATTTGTCTTTCTGTGCCTGGCTTATTTTCCTTAGCATAATGTCCTCCAGGTTTATCCACATTGTTGCAAATGACAGAGTATCTTTCATTTTAAGACTGAATAATATTCCATTATGTATATGTAGCAAATTTTTTTTTTATCTATTCATCTTTCCATGGATACTTAGGTTGATTCCATATCTCCACTATTGTGAATAATGCTTCAATGAATAGGGGAGTGCAGATATTTCTTTGACATATTTCATTTCCTTTGGACATATACTCAGAAATGGGATTGCTGAATCACAAGGCAATTCTATTTTTGAGGACCCACTACACAATCTTCTATAATGGTCATACTAATTTACATTCCTACCCACATGTATAAAAGTACCCTTTTCTCTGTATCCACCACAACCCTTATTTTCATCTTTTTTATAAAAAACATCCAATAGGTTTGAGGTGATATTTCATTGTAGTTATAATTTCCATTTCCCTAATGATTAATGATGTTGGGCATTTTTTCATGTACCTATTAGCCATTTTTGTGTCATCTTTGATAAATGTCTATTCAGGTCCTTTGTCCATTTTTTTAAATATTTTGAGCTCCTTATGCACTTTGGATACGAACCCCTTTATCAGAGGTATGGTTTGCAAATATTTTCTGCCCTTCTATGGGTTTTCTCTCTACTTTGTTAATCATTTCCTTTGCCGTGTAGAAGTTTTTCAGTTTGATTACATCCCATTTGTCTATTTTGCTTTTGTTGTCTGTGCTTCCAGGGTCATATTAAAAATTTTTTTAAATATGCAGTTAGAAGGAATATATTAATGTTTGATAGTAGTATAGGGTAACTAAACAAAAATATATTGTATTTGGATGATAGACACCCTAAATACATGTAAAAAAATTTCTCATGTACCCCATAAATTTCTACTAATAAAGTTAGTCACTTGGTTTCTTTAAAAACTTTTCAGCCAGGCGTGGTGGCTCATGCCTGTAATCCCAGCACTTTGGGAGCCTGAGGCAGGTGGATCACTTGAGGCCCAGAGTTCGAGACCAGCCAGGCCAACAGGGTGAAACCTTGTCTCTGCTAAAAATAGAAAATTTAGCCGGGCATGGTGGTGCACGCCTATAATCCCAGCTACTCAGGAGGATGAGGGAGGAGAATTGCTTGAATCAGGGGGGTGGAGGTTGCAGTGAGCTGAGATGGAGCCACTGTACTTCAGCCTGGGCGAAAGAGCAGGACTCTGTCTCAAAAAATAAAAATAAAATAATAAATCATTTTTATGTCTTCTTATGTAAGTATGAGTAAGAAAAATAAAAATAGAAATTAACTTTCAATAGATTACAAGCTTTAAGACTAGGCTACAAAAATAATTATAAAGAACAGAGGCGCAACCCTCCCAGCCTAAAATTGCCTGCAGTTAGTTAAAGCAGACCCAGCATAACCTCCTCTCCCAAGATAGAGCACCTATATTTTTGTACCCTCAGCCCACAAGCATATTTCTGTTAAAAACCTGTTTTCTTCCCCAGCTGCCAGTGAGGGGAATGAGATACCGCTTAGAGTGTATGTATTCTCAAGGTTGTAAAACGTGTCACAACTCAATGACTGTCTTTGTTTAAAGCCCTTTTTTTCCTGCCTTACCGTCCTGCACCAAAATTTATACAAGCAAGTTATTTTCCTTTGTGCGGGGCTGGCAACAATTACGGGCAGTAAAGGGACGGTCAGCTGGAGCTCCAATAAAGAGATTATCTTGTGTCTCTGTCTCTCTCTGTTCGTCTTGGCTCGAGTTTCTCTAACAAGTACAGAAAGAAAAATTTCATTTAAATGGAGATGTTCATTGGTTGAATATGGTTAATCAAAGATATCCTGCATTCAAGTAAAAAGCAGCCAAAGGCTTGAATATAGAGGGAATAAAAGGCTGTTTTTCCTTTTCCATTCTGTGATTTCAGAGCACTAACTATCCTAGCTGGAAACACAGGGCAGATCATAGTCATCCTCTTTGTCGGGGTACAACTAGCTTACAGTCCCGCTCCGGAGTTTCAGAGCCCGCATGGGTAACAATTCTAAAATCCTTAAATTGCTCTTGGGACCTCCAAGTCCTACCCGCGCAGGCCAGGCTTAACTAACAAAATGCCAACTTACTGAGAGTAAGGACTTACTGAGGTCCTTACTGAGAGAAAGGACCGCGGCGCTCTGCACGTCTCACCTTAAAACACCAACCTCAAACCGCGCCTGCACTCCGAAGCCTCTAGGACAATTTAAGAGAAGTGCTTAGCAAGCGCAAGAAGAGTTCCATTAACCACCCGCTCCGGGGCTGTCAGGAGCTGGCGCAATTAGGAGTAGAGGGTGTGCTTGTGTGATTACAGTCCTCTTTACCTTTAATAGATTTGGTTGTCTGGACTGTGGCTCAGATTAGTAGTCACTTTGCCTAATTTAGCTGTTTGCGGGAAAAATTTGCTCCTCCCATTAAGTTACCACTTAGCTCTGTGAGGCGGCAAGCGTGATTGAGGCAGCAAGTCCTGACAGATATGGGGGGGAAAGGCATATGATGGAGAACATCTGCACTCTGTCAACTCAGCCACAACGCAAAAACTTGGCAAAAATAAAATGCTCCCTTGTTTCATACTATATGCTTCATAAAATCTACAAGTAGTTTTATTTTCCTTTGCCAATGAGATTAGCTCTTCTAGGTATTAACAAGGACCTATAATAAGATACAGCGCATGCGCGAGCCATTTGGCGGCTGTAAAGTGCGTAAGAGGCCGGAATAGCGACGTGCTCTGCGCTTTCCGGCTGTCGTGTGAGAGGCGTCTGGGTCCGGACTGAGGCAGCCATGGGGAAGGTGAATGTGGCCAAGCTGCGTTACATGAGCCGAGATGACTTCAGGGTCTTGACCGCGGTAAGGAACCCGCCGTTCCTACTCCCCTTGTCCCTTCCCATTGTGTTCTTCCTGTTCCTCGAAGTTTTCTGGGATCTGAGCAGGCACTCTCTGGGACGCGGGACGTGGCAGAAGTTGGGAATGGAGAACAGAGCATCAGAGTTGGATTTTTAAAAAGCTGTTTGGAAGCTTACCTAACCCCAAATAGAGCAAAGGCCCCGTCTTCTAATGATTTTTTTCTTTGCTGCTGCTGTTCGCCTTGTGCTTAAGAGAAATGCTCGCATCTCTGTGGCCTGGAAACTTCCCTGATCCTGAGCTTCCTATCAGCTGTGAAAAGTTTAAGGTTCCTCCTGAGATTTGGTAATATTGACTTCCCTACTAATAGATTCAGTTGCCTAGCAGTCTTTCTGATTCATTCAATCAACACGTATCTGTCGAGTTTTTAGTAGCAACATTAGGAGGTTCAACGAGGTACAAAACCGACAAGCGGAGAGAGAGACACAGATCATCAAGTAAACGAATAAGTAGGGTAATGGATAAGCGCTATGAAGGTGATAAAGGATAATAGAATAGAAAGTATATGTATCTTTAGGAACTACTACGGGAGAGGAGGGGCACAAGTTATTGGCCTTTGGTAAACAATGAATAAATATTCGGTAATTGAAAGAATGAATGGGGGAATAATAGGAGCTGTGTGAGAAGGAGACAGCCCAGTGAAGGCCTTGGAAAGAGTTGGAGGCAGAGGAAAAAGGAGTAGTAAGTGCAAAGTCCCTAAGACAGAGAAGTCGTTGAAGAGAGGAAAGGCCAGTGTGGCTGGAGCAAAGTGAGACACTAATGGTTGGAGATGTAGCTGGAAAAAGTGAGAGTCAGATTATGTACTACAGAGCCTTGCAGGCTTGGTAAAGAGTGTGGGGGTAACCACTGAATGTTTTTAATCAGGAGAGTAACAAAATCTGATTTTACGGCCTTAGTCTCATGGCACAGAAATTAATACATAGATCTAGACGTTTGTACAATAAAGCAGTACATTTATTTAGGAGCCGTTATCTTTTGGTAAGGAGTGAACCCCATGATAAGGACGACCTATGTTATGTAATTATGTAATAGGTAGGATGTGTGATATAAGTCACACCGATTCTTGTATTATGTATTTTTTAATTAATCTTAAGTAGCACTTAAGGATTAAACTATCAAATGCAAAGTCAGTGTGACATTTGGAACATATTTTACTTTCTCATGCAGATTCTTCTAATCAGTTAGACGTTCCTTATGAAACCTGTCACCTCTGAAAGATACCTTCTTTTTCTGCTTCCTCAGCACATGCATTCCTTAATGCCTCTGAAGAAGTAGGGGTCAAAAGTAAGAGTCTTACAGGATGGAGGAGGCAGAGACAAAGCACAGAAAATAAGTTAACTTTAAAAGTTAAGGTTTTGGTGAGACATCAAAGTGATGCCAGATTTATCTTACAAAACATTGGCTCTGCAATATTTAAATTATTTTTAAAGCACCAAGAAATGACTTAGTCATTAAATATAACATTCCAGTCTCATTTGCATCTCACCAGTGTTGGTACCCTTCTTTGGGCCTCTCTTCCCTTTTTGGCTCCTCCTATATCAATAATCATTGTTAGACTAGCTGCCCTTGGCTTTCAATATGAACTTGCCCCAGAATTCTTCTCCCGAGCATTCCTTTTTCTTCAGTTATCTCTTGCTCAGTGATTGCATCCACTTCACATCTTCAACTCTCACCTCTATAAAATAATTGATGATTTTTCCTTCTGATTACAACTTCATTCCAAAGTGCAGACCCCTTTCCAATTTTCCTTCGAACATTTTTACTTGACTCTACGTGCTCAAACTAAATTCAATATTTTTTCTACCCCCTTTCTCTTTTCCCAAACTCTATGAAGATATATACATAATCTTAAAACTTCCTTTTCCTCTTCTCTTCCAGCTGTGGCTTTTCATTCCCTTTACCCTTCCCTTTACCTTTACCTTTCATACTCTTGGCATCTAATTGCCAAGCTCTCCCATAATACTTCCTAAAGATCTTTAATTCCTTCCTTCCAGTACCACTACCACTTGCCCTGTTCTGGTTGCTCTTTCCTCTGAGTTGGACTTCTGTCTTAGTTCCCCAGAGTACCCCCTCAGATTTTGCCATCTCTAAGCCAATTTGCATATTTCTGGTAGATTAATGTCCTTAAAATAATCCTGTTCATATATATTCCATGCCTAAACATCTTCAAGAGTTTCCTGCTTTCCTCAGGGTAAAATATAAAATTCTCTGGTCTACATTTCAATGCCTTCTGTATCCTAGAAGTATCTTCCAGCCGCCTTTGCATGAATTCTATGTGCTATCCCATCTGAGCTGCCACTGTACTCAGCTATTCTCTGTGGTCAGTACTTTCTTGCATATGTGCCATTTTTAAATCTTTTTCTTTCACTAATATCCCCTTGTCTGTTTTCTCTGTATGTCCACATCTTTTAAAACTCAGTCTCTAGTTTTGCATCTTCCTTGGAACTGATCCCTCAGCTAGAAGTATTCATTTGCTCTGAGCTACCTTTTTAAGCACTTATCACTTCTTATCTTCTAATAAACTTAGATGTATACCATTTTTTTAAATTTCCATCATAAAAATTCCTCAGGGGTAAAAAGTGTTTATATATATATTTTTTAATCCTCTACAATGCCTACATATAGTACCTTCTCATTAAATACCTGCTTAATAAATACCTGCATATCTGTAGTTTTTAAAGACAAATGTTTAGATGTTATCAAATATTTTAGCATTTCCCAAATGTCATCAGTATGTCTAGCACTCAAAATTCCTACTCTTGAAATGGAAAGACAATACAAATACCAGTGATTAGATCTCAAATTGCAGTTTTAAAATAATTTCAGAGATGGCAGTGATTATGTCTCAGAATTATTTGGAGAATGGCATAGTCAGGAAAGTTTCAAGGAGAAGTTCATTTCTTAGCAGGGTTTTGATAAAGTTTTGTATTGATTATGATTACATAATGATTCCTTTAATTTCAGGTTGAAATGGGCATGAAGAACCATGAAATTGTTCCTGGCAGTTTGATTGCTTCTATAGCCAGCCTTAAACATGGTGGATGTAATAAAGTTTTAAGAGAATTAGTGAAACATAAACTCATAGCTTGGGAGCGTACCAAAAGTAAGTGTTTTGAGGCACCATTTGTGATTTTTCAGGTAATTGGTTTCCCCGGACCAAGTGTTCCAAAATATAAGAAGTAGAAGTTGTCAGACTAGTAAAGCATTAGATGAAGAACTGACAAAACATACTTCTGCCATATCCTATTAATCAAAACAATCACAGGACACTCCCAGGTCAAAATGAAGTGGAGAAAGAGTAGTAATAAGAACATGTAGGGTACTGCAGAAGAGCGTGTAAGGTACTGCATAACTGCAGAAGAGTGTGTAGGATAGAGATATTGTGGCTACCATCTTTGGAAAATACAATCAGCAGTCATACTCTAGAGAATTACTTCTCAAACCATCTGTGGTGAGGGATTAGTTTTTTCCAACCTACCACAGATCTTTACTTTTATAAAATAAAAAATACTAGAAAAATGAAATGGATAACAGATACACAAAAACAGACATAAATTTTAGCTCAAATTAATATAAAAACTGAACTTAAATGCCTCCATTTATCTCATCACAAACACTTATCGACTTCAGTCTGTAGGTCACACTTTGATTAACAGTACACTGGAGAAGAAATGCAAATTACAGGAAGAAATTGGAAGTTTGCGAGCCCGAGTCTTCCAATAAAGACTTTTCATTGTTAAATCTTTCTTTTGAGTTGAACTTATGTGACTTGGTTATACAGTGTAACTGAAATATGGTTTTTCTCCTTTGATTTTGTGTAGCTGTCCAGGGCTATCGGTTGACAAATGCAGGATATGATTACTTAGCTTTGAAAACACTTTCTTCTAGGCAAGTGGTTGAGTCTGTTGGAAACCAGCTGGGCGTTGGCAAAGAATCAGGTAAGTGCTGATAGTACTGTGGAAAGTATTTGCTTTGCTTTTGTTTTCCCTTCAGAAAGCATATTTTCTTTTAATTTTCCCTTTTTTCCAACTAAACAGTAAATTGGAAAGTTGGGGTTGGAAGCAATACAAATCAGAAGGTACCCTTAATTCGTAGGTTATTATTTTCTCTGAAAGTCTGTCAGTGAAAATTCATTTATACCAGGAATTTTCTTCTAATAACTTCCAAGATATCTCATTATTTATGTCCAAATATTCCAAAATTCAGAACACTTCTGGTCTGAAAGTTTTAGATAAGGGATATTCAGCCTTTGTTAGGAATGATGACATTTTTGATACAAATAAAATTAGACAGAATTGTTTTACGTGATTGGAATAAACGTGTAATAATGATTTTTTTTTTTTGAAATCTTGTCTCTAGATATTTACATTGTTGCAAATGAAGAAGGA
This sequence comes from Cheracebus regulus, assembly GCA_963574635.1. Lineage (NCBI taxonomy): Eukaryota > Metazoa > Chordata > Mammalia > Primates > Pitheciidae > Cheracebus > Cheracebus regulus. Next base: position 46,017 of record CAUYQU010008566.1, on the reverse strand, counting down.
CAGCAATTTGCATTAAAGTTTCACAGACTAGGAAGAATCTCATTTCGAAATCTGAAAAACAAACGTGATTATCATAAACATAGGCATAATGTTTCTTGGCTTTATTTATCGCGTCTCTCTGCCATGAAGGAATTTGCCTATATGAAGGTATTTATTTTACAGTCATGCATGTTTTAGCCAAATAATACATGTGTCTCAAAGGCCTTAATGTCAAGTATGATTTTGTTGTCACCACATCTCTCTAACCTCAGACTCAATGCCTACAGACAGACTCAATCCCTAAATAATTCTGTTGATTATTTGGGCTCTTTTAAGCGATTCCCTTCTATGTTAAGGGATTTTAAATTGTTATTAATGCATAAGGGCAACACATTCTATAATACTGACAAGATGAAAGAACCAAAAATAGTTAATGATGCTGTTACCTCACAAATATTTAGGTTTGGGTGTATATATATCTATTCAATACATATAACTATACATATGTCTGTTTCTAATTGAAAACACCAAGTAATTACCATCCATGGAAACCTTAGTGTCTCAGATAAGTTGGCTAGTTTTTTGTTTCACATAATGGAACAAATGTCATTTATAGACTTATATGAATATTAAAAATGGTAAAAATTGGCTGGGCACAGTGGCCTGTAATATGCCTGTAATACCAGCACTTTGGGAAGCCGAGGCGAGCAGATTACTTGAGGTAATGGAGACCAGCCTGGCCAACAAGGTGAAACCCCATCTCTACTCAGAATACAAAAATTAGCCAGGCGTGGTGGTGGGCACCTATAATCCCAGCTACTTGGAAGACTGAGGCAGGAAAATCACTTTAACCCAGGAGACAGAGATTACAGTGAGTAAAGATCATGCCACTGCACTCAAGCCTGGGCAACAGAGCAAAACTCCGTCTCAAAAAAAAATAAGGTAAAAATCTTTAGTTTCTAAGAGGTAAGGATGAAGAGAAGTGGGTTAAAGGGTACAAACATACAGTTAGAAGGAATACATTCAATGTTTAATAGCAGAGTAGGGTGACTATAGTAAACAAAATGTATTTTACTCAGGAGATGAACACACTAAATACCCTAACTTGATCGCTACTCATATATACTTAACAAAATGTTGCATGTACCTCATACATTTGTACAGATAGAAAAAAAAATACTTAATCGTGCAGATGAAATGCCATAATCGCAAAGATGGTTTTCTCAGGGTTAGGCCTATTCATTTTACTTCAGGTGTGCTTACCTCTGCAGTTTCCCCAAGTATTGGAACTTGACCACATATTTTATGGTACTGATGAAGTACATTTGTACTCTATTCTGACATTAAAGAAAATCTTCTATTTTTAACTTTTTGTCTTCAAAATTAAGTTCAGCATAGATTTGTTAAATATAATATCCAAATAAAATATATTCAATAATAACTAGGTTAAAGACAATACTGTGTTTTCATTATTCTGCCAATAGGATTTGTCATAATTTATCTTCATTTTTAAAAAAAATTTTGAATTGAAGATTGGCACAGTGTGTAAACACCTGTTTCTTGAGGATTCAATTTGTTGTTCTTTGAGTAGGTTATATTATATGCTTAAATGTTTACTAATCATGGGAGATTTCTTAAGGCATTATAAACTAGTAATACTGATACCATACATGTTGTGTATTTATTGTCTTATACTAATAGTTTATGTCTTGTAATAGTAAATTAGCAGGTTGGTAAGGGTCATTACACATTTTCCCTAAACTGTAGGAGGTGTTTTTCAGAATATTTATATTGAAGGTATAGGAATGGAATCTGGTTGCACATAAATACATTCCTTAAATATATTGATTTTTCCTAAGAGAGAAACAATAAGATAAAGATTAGGCTATAGCATGAGGTCTAGGCTATAGCACAAGTTCTAGACAAATACGGTGTTTAAGGTTATCACTTGCTATTGATCTGCCAAGTTATGTTCCAAATGGTCTATGTTGAAAAAAAAATTACTTAAAAACAAAGCAAATAAAAATCTCTGGGAAGTGGGAAGTAGTTTGGTTCTTGTTCACAGAAGGTAAGCGAGACAGCCTTTTGAAATTAATTGATGGGGTACTGTAGGGTAAAGGAGTGGATGCCAAAGAAATAACCAGTACAATCTGTGTCTTAAAGTTGAGAAGATAACACAAACACATATGAAACAAAGAATCTATCTATTTATTTTTGAGACAAGGTCCCAGTCTCACCCAGGCTGGAATGCAGTGGCATGATAACAGCTCACTGTAGCCCCGACCTCCTGGGCTCAAGCTATCCTCCCACCTCAGCCTGCCAAGTATCTGGACCACAGGCATGTGCTACTGTGCCTGGTTTGCAGAGACATGATCTTGCTATGTTGCCCAGGCTGCTCTCAAACTCCCGGGCTCAAGAGATCCATGCACCTTGATCTCCCAAAGTACTTGGGTTATAAGCATGAGACACCACTGCAAGTCTAAGAACAATTTTTTTTAAAAAAAATTATATACTGAGTTTAGAGAAACTTCAGTAAATGATAGAATAGTTGATAAAGGAAGTTTCAGGTAGTGAGTAGGAGTTGAGTGGAGCCATGAAGCTTGGATATTACTTGACTCTAAGACAGTGTATTTTGGCAGAGAAGCCAGTATGGGCAAATACATGAATATATGTGAGCCCTATGTGTTTAGGTGACACTGAGGTGACTGTCCTGACTGCATTTCTCAGTGTGTATTGGAGAGAATATTGGGAGAAGTAGGACTGTACAAGTGGATTAAAGAATTTTGAAAACCAGGAAGAGTTGTTCAAACTGAAAATAACACTTACAGCCAATGTATATTTTTTAAATGTAATATTGGCATCAGTGGGTTAGTCTGGTATTGGTACATGGAATAGGATAGGTATGATGGCAAGAACTAGAACAGTGGTGGAGTAATGAGGTATAAATAACAAATGCCTCCTTACACTATGTTGGTGCAAAAGTAATTGCAGTTTTTACCATTCCTAATACTAGCATTTTAAATGTCAAAGGGCATAAATCTAAGGTGAATACCTACTATACATCAAGGAAGTAATAGCAGGCCTTTGTAAACAATAAGGTTGAAGACAATAAGCTTAGGGGAAAAGATGTATGGATAGTCTTAAATAAGTCAGTGACTCAGACTACAACAGCGTATATGTTTTTCACATAATAGATTTATATTGCATATTGTGGTCTGGAGAAAAAGTTCGGTGCCCTATAAACCAAAATGTCTGATCTCTTAGAATGTCTCATTTCCTAATATGTCAGAAGATGAGTATTTCCTAAATTACAGTTTGTTTCTAATTTGAATATTTTGAGCACGTTTCAACAAATGTCAGAGAATTACAAAATAGGAAAGGATATACCCCTAAGAGACTGTAAGCTTCTTGAGGGCTTTTTAACACTAAAGTGTTTAGAAACTTTTTAACACTCAATTTTGTAAATGTTCATTTTTGCCAGAAAAGTGAATTCAAACTTTTGTTTAAAATTTGTTTTTTATGTATGGCTTATTCTGCACAATCAATAAATAAGCTATGCATAAATAACCCTGTGTTAACTATAATTTTATAAACGATTGTGTGTTTTTCTTCTGGCTGTAGAAAGGTATGTTTGCTTTTATTGTTCTTTAAAGAGTAATGACCTCTTCATTAGCTTACACCTGTTTTGCTATGTTTTAGGCATTGTATGAGAGAAAATTTCCAGTTCCAAAGCCAGTTGATTACAATCGTCACGCAGTGGTCATGGAACTCATAAACGGTTATCCTCTGTAAGTACTCATTATTCTTAAAGCCATGAATTCTGAGAAATAAATTTAAGTTTCAGGGTTTCTAATAAAATTTTTTTTAGTTAATGAAATATTGCCTCTGGGAAGTGAAAAATTGATTTAAAGGAGTAGACTCAAAGATTAAAAACTCAGTTTTCTTCTGACAGTATGGACTAACTAAAGGAAATGTATATCAGTTGTTAGCACTATGGATAAAAATAATGCAGAGTAAGGGAGAAAGGAAGTACTTACTGGGGACAGGAGACTACTGTTTTATGTAGGGTGGTCAGGAAAAGTCTCACTGATAAGGTAAAACCTTATCAAATTTTGATTCAGATTAGAAGTCATTGGAATGGGAATATTTTGAGCAGAGAAGTGATCTCAATGTTTTAAGAGGGTCACACTGCCTGCTGAATTAATAGACTCTGGGGAGACAGACAGAACTGGGGAGACAAAGACAGAACTGGGGAGACAAAGACAGAATTAGGAAGACAACTTAGGAGGCTATTATCATAATCTAGGCAAGAAATAGTTGTAGTTCTGATTACAGTGATAGTCGTGAAGGTGATGAAAAAGTGGCCAGATTCTGAATGTGTTCTGCAGGTTGAACCAACATGATTTGGGATTGGATATGGATGTAAAGGAAGGGATGAGTCAATGGTGACACCAAGGTTTTTGGCCTGAGTAGCAAATTAACTGGAGGGAGAAAGCTACTATGTACAGAAACAGGAGAGCTACAGGAAGAGCATTATGGAGGAGTTGAAGGGTGGGACAGAATCAGAGATTCCATTTTGGACATGGTAAGTTTGAGATGCCTGGGAGTTCGAGAAGTCTAGGTTAAAATCAGTGTATATATGGTATTTAAACCATTTGCCTAGATTAGATCACCAAAAGTGAGTCTAAATAAGAGAAACTAGAAGGTCATTGGCTTGACCTTTGAGGAATTCCAGAATTTACAGGTCAAGGTAAAAAAATGAACTAAAAGAAAAGACCAAGAAGGTATGGTACGATCTATGAGGAAGGAAGAAAACCTGGAGAGAATGGTGTCCCAAGAGTTAAGAGAATGTTTCAGAGAGGTAAACTGACAGACCACATATGATGAGGACTAAGAATTGACCTCTGAATTTAGCAACATTGAAGTCATTGGTAGTCTCAACAAGGGCTATTTCACTGAAATAAGGTGGATGAAACCCTGTTTGAAATGGGTTTATTAGAGAGTGGGAGGAAACAAATTGGAAAAAGCACATGTAGACAAGTTTGGCTGTAAAGATCAAAGAAAGGTAGTGGAAAAAAGATACAGAATTGAAGCAGAGTGTGGCTATTTTTTAAAACAGATGGAAGATATTATATCTGTGCTGAGGGGAATGAGAAAAAATACTGGGGAGACAGGGCATGGAAATAATATATATGTTCACATGCATACATACTTTCATTAAATCCATAAACGAATACAAATAATCTGGTTTCATGCTTAAAATACTTTCAGATGTCAGATACACCATGTTGAAGATCCTGCATCAGTATATGATGAAGCTATGGAGCTAATTGTCAAACTTGCAAATCATGGGCTGATTCATGGAGATTTTAATGAATTTAATCTCATTTTGGATGAAAATGACCATATCACCATGATTGATTTTCCGCAGATGGTTTCGACTTCTCATCCTAATGCTGAGTGGTACGTACATGCTATTATTGATTCTGGATGTGAGTGTGTTTGGGATCTATCCAAACAAAAATTATGACAAAAAAGATTCTTTTTTAGTCATAATTTTTCAATTTTGTGATACTATTATTTATGTCAGTAACTGGTTTGAAGCGGCTAGTGTTAATGTTATAAAAACTTTTTATTAAAGTATATCTAACTAATAGAATTTTCCCCATAAGAATTTGAATTTCTCCATTGTAATTTGACACATGTTCAAAAGTCAAATTGTCTTAGCCATGGAACCCTTTGTTCAATCAGACTTTTAGATGGAAGCCCAATTGTTAAAATAGGTAAAAGTAAGGAATGAGGCAGGGAACCCTAGAACCTCTTTTGCCTTTCCCTTTTTCTTGCTGTTCCATGATTGCCTTCAAGAGAGATTCACCAAGCATAACTCAGTAATCTCAATGATCTGAATAAAAGTTATGGTTTTGGACTAGACTCAGTTGCCAAACCAATGATAATTATCTCTTGTCACTTTTAGCTTTTACTATTAGAAAAAAATTCACATAAAACTTTATCTCTGACACAGAGCAGAATCACTATATACTATAATAATCATATTCTTCACATTATTTAAACCAGCCAAGTCATGAAATATGACCTTTTCCTTTATTTGCTTATAGTTCATGATTCAGTTGAGTGTAACTAAGGATTTTTAAAATTTCTGTTCCAAGCTTTATGAGAAACTTCTTTTTCCTCAACTAACAACTAGTATTAGTTATATAATAGAGTATATTAATTCTAGCAGAGATTGAGCTTGAAGTAGTTTTGTTAAGTGAAGTTTGTCTTCATCCTGGTTTCCAGTAGAAAATGTGTGTACATATGCTATAGAAAGAAATGTCATTTGAAAATAAATTTTAAAAATGTTTTCAACAAAATACTAAAAGACTAATGCCTGGCACGGGTGGTCAGTACTCTTTGAATGATGACTAATCACCATTTTTATTAATAAGGAATAACATAGTCACACAATAAAGGAACATCTAGGAGCCACCAGAATGTGGCAGATTATGACATTCTAGGTTTAGGTGGCATCGTTCTATGGGGAGACATGGTAATTTAATTTCAGTTTTTATGAACCAGTACTGGGGCCAAGGAGCTGTGGTAAGTGCTAGAGATTGAGAGATAAATAAGCCCTGTATATGCTTTAGAAGAAGTTGCTGTCTCATAGGGGGATATAAACATATATAAAATAGTCTTTTAAAAATGTATTAGTATCTTTCCCAGAGTGCCCTGTGAGCAAAGAGGAGAGGCATTGTCTTCCTATTTCCAAACTTCATCTTTCACAAAGAGATAGTTAATTCCATGTTATCCTGTCCTTATTCTCCTTGTCTGGAAATCTAGAGAATTGAATCCATTTTTGCTGCTTTATGGTGGCCCAAAAAGGCAATCTGATATTCAGAAATTATTCTACTTTTGGTCCAGATAAACCTGTTTTCAGATTATTTTTATAAGCTGTAGCATTTATCCTTTGGGTGTTATTGCAAATTGGCTACTGGATAACAAAGATACATAAACATAATTCAGTAGTCTCCAAACCTATTTAATATTAATATCTTTTTATCTTCAGCTCTTTCAGTTGCTAGGGGTTCTATTGAGTGTTGCTGCTGGGAAGCATAGCCAGACTTAGGACAAAGAGGATAAGTAGAAACCTATCCCCAAACTGTAGGCCCATAATTTTATTTCCTGGGGTTCACACTTGTCTTTCCCTAGTGTATCTAACTATATACCAGTAACTATGAGTAAACCTTGACTTTCTTAACCATAGGAACTGCATGGCATTGACAGCTTAGTATCCTTGAGATTTCCTTGGATTTTAGTTTTTCGAACACACTGGTAACTCATTTGTGTGTTTTTTTCTTTTGTATAACATCTTTTATCTCCTTGTTTAAGGAGCAGCAGTACCATTAACTAATAAAGATATTGTCATTGGCTAATAAAAAGATGAGCAATAAAGGCTATATCATAAATGATCCTTATTTTTGCAGGTATTTTGACAGAGATGTTAAATGCATTAGAGACTTCTTCTTGAAACGTTTCAGCTATGAAAGTGAGCTTTTTCCAACCTTTAGGGATATCAGGTTTGTACTCCCCATTGCTTTACTTGACAGGACAGTTTATCTTGTCTATGTATTTCTAAAAATTTTTCATCTAAAAAAATTTACAAATTTTAACACATAATCACTGTTAGATGTCATTGCTCTGTAGTACATAACTGAAATTTTAAAACGTGAAAATTCTTGCAATTGGTCCATTAAGGCACTGCTATTGAATTTTAGGAAGAAACATATCTAATTTCTTACAAATTCAAGAACTTTTCATTCTATTTTGGATGCCATGTGACTAAGTCATTCATAAGGAATCACACCAAATGTTCATTGAAATTTGTGTTTTTCCTTTATTGAGATCAGGAGGTATCTTTAATTGATTCTCAAGACATAATATGTGCATTCTCAAAGTTCAGTTTTCTCATATTTATTTTATACACTTAAAAGATTTTCTGATATGGGAGGAGTCGCATTATCTGAAGGAAATCTTTAGCCCCATTTGAAAGTTAATTTACAAAGTTAATAAACATAAGCTGAGATTTTTATAACCTTTTTATTTATATTGTCATTTTTCAGTTATTCTTAAAATGACAGCATATATACCTTTCATATTTGTAATATTTAAATGTAATATTTAAATGACACATATGGCTGTGTCATTTAAATATTATATTTTAGGGAAAGAGAAAATTATTTTTAACGTATAAGCCATTAAACTCACTAGAATCATAATTTATCAGAATAGTAGATATGTACTCCTTTCAGATAAACTTTTTTTCTCTCTTTCAATGCTTGCCACCTCTTTTCTAGGAGGAAGGACACTCTTGATGTGGAGGTTTCTGCCAGTGGCTACACAAAGGAAATGAAGGCAGATGATGAACTGCTTCATCCATTAGATCCAGATTATAAAGATATTGCAACAGAAGACGGATCTGAATTCTCATTTTCTGATGAAGAAGTGGCAGAAAAAACAGAGGTTTATAGGTCAGAAAATGAAAGTGAACGGAACTCTCTAGATGAATCAGAGGGCTGTGATTGCAGATCATCTGGAGACCCTGGACAAATAAATGAAGATGGTTTATCAGAAGAGAGTGCTGATGCACGGAGTTTTGAAATGAATGAATTCAATCAAGCTTTAGAAGAAATAAAAGGGCAGATTGTTGAAAACAACTCTGTAACTGAATTTTCTGAGGAGAAAAGCAGAACTGAAAATTACAACAGGCAAGATAGTCAGACAGTTCAAGGAGGAATCTCTGCTGGCTCCGAAGAACATGAAGATGAATGCCCTCATCTAATTGCCTTGTCATCATTAAACAGAGAATTCAGGCCTTTCAGGTATAGACTTCTGTTGATTGCTATTTTTTTTTTTTTTGGGAGTCTCACTCTGTCCCCAGGCTGGAGTGCATTGGCACCATCTCAGCTCACTGAAACCTCCGCCTCCCAGGTTCAAGTGATTCTTCTGCCTCAGCCTCCCAAGTAGCTGCGGGACTACAGGCATCTGCCACCATGTCCAGCTAATTTTTGTATTTTTAGTAGAGATAGGGTTTCACCATGTTGGCCAGGATGGTCTTGATTTCTTGACCTCGTGATCTGCCTGCCTCAGCCTTCCAAAGTGCCGGGATTATGGGCGTGAGCCACTGCGCTGGGTTTGTTGATTGCTTTTTAACTTTAGCCTTGAGACTGATACCTTCTTAGATTCTAGTAAATGAATGTTTTTTTCAAATGATGTGGCAGAATTGTATTCTTCCATCTTTATGTGTAAAATGAAAGCCAAATAATTTTTTGTTAAAAACTCAAAATAGCTTCCTTTTCAATTAACCTGGTTCTAGGTAATCTATTGACTAAATTTCAAGTAATTCTGCTTTAAAATACAAACTGATGGCCAGGCGTATTAGCTCATGCCTGTGATACTCAGCACTTTGGGAGGCAGGCCTGACGTCCTATACCTGAGGTCAAGAGTTCGAGACCAGCCTGGCCAACATGGCAAAACCCTTGTCTCTACTAAAAATACATAAATTAGCCAAGTGTGGTGGTGTGTGCCTATAATCCCAGCTGCGTGGGAGGCTGAGGCAGGAAAATCACTTGAACTTGGGAGGCAGAATTTGCAGTGAGCCGAGATGGCACCACTGCACTACAGCCTGGGTGACAAGAGCAAAAAACTCCATCTCAAAAAAAAAATACAAACTGATGACTTTCAAGTTAATGTAGGTCTCTGGATACATTGATCAGGTTTTAGATGGATGAGTTATTCCTTATATATTTTCCTAATTACACATCTGATGTGTTTGAGTTATATAAAGGCATGTAAAAATTAAAACATGCAATAAATGTACTTTCTACATGAAACATCTGCAGTGAGTTTTCTCTAGAACCTTGAGCCTTCAGTTCTTTGTTCATGTATAGTTAAAGTTATGTAATGATGTTTTCTTTTAAGAATTTTTTTTTTTTTTGTAAATATTAAGCTCAGATTAGCAAACTAAAACTTAACTTTTGGATTTGAGATAGCATATTCAGAATCAAACTAATTTAATGAAATATTGGTTTTATTCAAAATAGTAATATGACAATTAAAATTAGATCAGCAATTTATTGAACATTTTTCAGTACATGTTTGGGCTTATGTCTTAAGCCTACCTTTATCTTTACAGTTTTATTCATAAAGCAAAACCTGAGAGTTTTGTTCCTTTTTCATGTAGCTGTGTATCTGTGTCACAGGGCTACTGCCATTTGAATAATAAACTTGGAAAACTTAATCAGAAGCTTAAGAGTCGGGAGTGACAGAGGGTCAGGATTTTGAGTAAGTGTATTAGTCTGGGTTCTTCAGAGAAACAGAATAAATAGGAGATTTATTATAAGGAATTAGCCCATGGGGTTATGGAGGCTGAGAAGTCCCAGACAGAATCTGTTCCAAATCCAAAGGGCTGAGGACCATTAGAGTCAATAATGTAAGTTCCAGTCCAATCCAAAGCAAGGAGAGGACCCATGTCCCAAGGAGTGAATTCTCTCTTACTCTGCCTTTTGGTTCTGATCAGGCCTTCAGTGGGTTGGATGAGGTCCACCCACACTTAGGAGGGCAATCTGCTATACTCAGTTTACTGATTCAGAAACACCCGCAAAGACACACCCAGGTTAATGTTTAACCAAATGTCTGGCACCCTGTGGTCCAGTCAAGTTAACATATGAAATTAACCATCACAGTGATAGAAGAAAACCTGCATAGGATTAAATGGTCTTTTAAACTCAAAATGGGAACAATAATTTTGTTCTCACTCTCTGGATACATGCTGTGCAAAACTTTTATTCAAAGTAAAAGCAGACAGCCGATGTTGCTGAAAAATATTGTTAGGAATTAATATTGTCTGAGTTTTTATACGTTGCATATATTGAAACTTCGAGCCTGTGAAAAGCATTAGTCTCTAGGTTGCAGTTTTTCCTACCTTAGCAGAGCTGACTAAAATGAGTACTGTCTGTTTCCATTATATCTTCTGTTGTTTGTGAAATTGGAAAGAGTCTCAAAAATTTAGATTGGGAGAAACATTTATATAGTTCAGTGAAAGAAGAGGAAAGGATTATTAGAAAAGGGAAGATGAATTGTGGGGAGGTGACAGATTTCCATGGCTAAAGCATTCTACTATTTTGAAATTTTGATAGTGACTATCAGAATGCTGGAAAATACAAATTGTTAATATAAAGAACTTAACAGTAGGTAGTTTTATCTTCACAGAAATTCTGAAATATAATGATCTTTCTGAAGTATTTTATGTCTTCAGTTCTGTATGCAAAAAATAATATAAATCAAACAGGATTCATTACATTATACAAATTAACTAGATAAATTGTGGGTTTTTTTAATTTTAGAGATGAAGAAAATATGGGAGCTATTAATCAGTATAGAACAAGAACTCTGAGTATCACTTCTTCAGGCACTGTTGTAAGCTGTTCAACAATTCCTCTGGTAAGTAGTCATTCAACATGTACTAAAGGTTTATTAGATCACTGTGATTAAACAAATAATGTATGCTTTTCAGGTACAGACTTCTGTTGATTGCTTTTTGACTTTAGTCTTGAAACCAGTACTTTATTTGATTCTAATAAGTGATTGTTTCTGAAAGGATGTGGCAAAGTTGAATCCTTTCACATTACATGTAAAATGAAGGCCCAATGACTTTTTGTTGTTAACACTCATAATACCTTCCTTTTCAATTGTCCTGATTTTAGGCAGCCTGTTGACTAAATTTCAAATAATTTTGCCTTAGAATACAAACTGATGACTTTCAAAAACTTAATGTAGGTCTCTTGATAATCAGGTTTGAGATGGATGAGCCATTCTTCATATGAACTAAAGATTAATGAGCTCGGTCACTGTGAGGATTATAAGGTGCTTAAGACAGTCTCAGACACTTGGACTTTATATGTTAATGGTATAAAATGTTTTGTTATTGGTTTTTGTTTTTGAGACGGAGTTTTGCTCATCACCCAAGCTCTAGTGCAGTGGTATGATCCCAGCTTACTGCAACCTTCGCCTCCGGGGTTCAAGTGATTCTCCTGCCCCAGCATCCTGCGTAGCTCGGATTACAGGCAGCCACCACCACGCCTGGCTTAATTTTGTATTTTTAGTAGACGGGGTTTCACCATGTTGGCCAGGCTGGTCTGGAACTCCTGACCTTGGGTGATTAGCCTGTCTCAGCCTCCCAAAGTGCTGGGATTACAGGCGTGAGCCACAGCGCCCAGCCAATGATGTTCCAGACCAGCCTGGGCAACATAGCAAGACCCCTGTCTACAAAAAACTTAAAAATTAGCCAAGTATAGTGGTGTACACCTGTGGTCCCAGCTACAAAGGAAGCTGAGGCAGAAAGATGACTTGAGCTCAGGAGGTTGCAGCCACCATGAACTATGTTACTGCTACTGCACTCCAACCTGGGCAACAGAGCAAGACCCTGTCTCAAAAAAAAAAAAAAAAAGACCCTTGTTCCTGGCTTTGCAGCATTTTGTAGCTATATTTTTTAGGAAACACATTGGATGATACAAGGTTATATACAGTTATTAAATAACAGACTGTAGTGCTTCAGGGAAAGAAAAGATCATTGTGAACTGAGTAGTTCACATTTCTTATTCATCTTGTAAGTTGACATGCACAGTGTGTCTTAACTAATAACTAACTTGAATTTATGATATATGAAGCCTTTTCTGTGGGTGATTGCTGCCATCAGGTCATTTCTACAACTGAAATTGTGAAGTCATTCTTGGATATACTGAGCAATACTGAATGTTTTCAAATACAAAATCTATTCAAAAAGCCTACTTTTAACCTAAAAAGCAAAGGAACAAGCAGTTTTCATCTCGTTTTTTCCAACAGTTTTTATGATGCACACTAGGTGGCACTATGGTAGTTTTTTTGAAAATTCTGCCTCTACACTGTATTTTTTGCTATTTAATCTGTATTTCTGTTTGGAATTTAACTTCTCCTATATAACAGTTTCTATATAGTACTGACAATATTTGGAATCTTAAAAATTCATGCTGTCAACATACAAATATACAAGATATTAGCAGTGTACTTTTTGAAATGGTTCATTATCAGTAATACTAATTTATGAAATCTTTGCAGGAACTGGTGAAACAGAAGGTGAAACGTCAGTTGACAAAACAGCAAAAATCAGTTGTCAGACGTCGACTGCAGAAAGGAGAAGCAAGTATATTTACCAAGCAACGTAGGGAAAACATGCAAAATATCAAATCAAGTTTGGAAGCAGCTAGCTTTTGGGGAGAATAATATATTTAGGATCTTGGATATGTTTAATACATTTTTTGAAGTTACTGTAATTCCTTTTTTAGCCCCAGTTAGTCTTTTTTGGGCCAAGGCCATTATGTATTAACAAATAGATAAATAAACTCTCTTTCATCTATAAATTTGGGTCATTCAATATGTGTCTTGCAAAGAATAATTATCTACCAAAGCAATCCATTTTTCAAAGTAATTCAGGTAACTACAGTTAAATAACTGAGATATTTGCATATTTTTAAAAATCTAAATATCAACATTTTTGTTGTTTTCTGTTTTCTACCAAAAACAGGTAGATTACTTGGTTTCAAATTCTAGCCTTTCTACCTACTAGTAGAAGTAACCTTAAGCAAGTCATTTTTCTCTTTTTTTCTACTCTGCCTGTTTTCTTACTGTTAAAATTGGATTTATAACTACTTCAGTTGTTTTGAGGATTATATGATACAGTACACATATAGCAATTAGAACAATGTTTAGCACATTATAAGCATTCAATAAAATATAGCTATTAGAATAATTATATTGATGTTTCTGAAATTCTGACAACTTGGTTGCATTTTATTTGGTAACTGGAAGAATTCACTGCCTTATTTTTCTTAAAAAGTAAAGCCAGTAATGCATACTTTACTTAATTACTTGATTAATTAATCTTCTGTGTTGTGCCACTTACATTGGTAATGTGGTCATGAAAACAGAAACTTACTTGAGATAGTCCCACCACAATTTTTACAGTTGGCAGTTTCTAAGCAGGCCTGAGTAGCAGAAGAGTTAGGGGCAGAGGAAGGTGGAGGAAATGAGGAATGAAACGTTCTTTCTCATATGCTTATGTAAGTGGCTCCAGAACATGTTCTCATGTCAATGTTAACAAATACTTGCAGGAAAGCAAATAAGTAGCCATGGTCCCTTCTTCAAGAACTTCGTAATTTAGTGAGACATAAATTTGAGTGTTTAAGTGTATGCATCTGATTATTGTCTCTTCATTACCACGTAAGTCAGAAAAAGGAGATCACTGGCAGTGATAAATGGTCACTAGGTGGCAATATTACCCCATAGTCACCAAACAGGATTACTTGCATCCCTGATTATGTTCTACCAGAGGGAATATAGCACAGACTTTTCCAAGATTGATAAAGACAGCAGATTCCCTTTCACCTTTGCCAAATTAACTCTACTAGCTACTTGCAAGACCTGTCATTATCTAATAAATTGGAAATATATAGTGGCTAGAAAATGCCAATTCCAGTTCCCTTGAAAGTTATACTAATTTTGGAAATATTTAAATAGGCCTGCTTTGCATTTTAGATATATCTTTGAATTGAGATATCCATTTTTTATAATCTCTCAACTTTAAAGCATTTTTATAATATAAAGTTGAAAACAGCTTAATAGAACCACCTAATGTTTATTTTAGAATCATTTATATTCAGAGTGTTGAAAGCAAATTGGGACTAAAACCTTATCCTCCTCAGCTTTACCTAGTTGACTCAATTGACTTTTGAGTACCTACTACATAAAAGACGCGTTATGATGAAGAAACTCAGAAGACAAATAAACATGATATTTACCTTCAATAGCCTAAGATTTTATGTGGGCCAAAGAGTAAATTATTCCAATCAGAAATGGAGGTCTTACTTCATTTGGGCAAAGATTAGTGCTAGCTATTAAAGATTTACTAATAAATGATCTGTTAAGGAATTTAGTTTTTTCTGGATATGTTGTTTTGGTTGTCAAAAACTAAGGTATAACAGTTATTTTTTGAAGATATGTTTGGCTTGCCATCAATTAGAAGTTAGAGAGTTTGTCCTTACAGACAAGCTATAATCCTTACATTTTAAAACATGCATAGTGAACAGTGAACAAAAACAAATTTTAAATTTTACTAATGTAGTAAAGCTGTATATTTTGACTGTTAAAACACTTTTTTGGGCTAGGAGTTCCAGATTTAAATCCTGGTTCTACACTTCCCAGACCTTAGGTACCTTCTGTAGCCTCGCTAACCTCAATGTTTTTATTTGTAAAATGGAGACATTTAATAATACCTACCTCAGACTCATGAAGACTAAATGAAGTACCACTTGTAAAGCATTTATTACAGTGCCTCACATATACTATATTGTTAGTACTGCTAAAATGACTTCTTAAGATTACCAAAAGGAAAATTCCACAGGCTGACGGCCTTTCTTATTGTAAAGGTCACTGGTATTTCAACTATGATCCTTTGTTGTGTATTTATCCAGACAGAAAAAGGTTTTTCTACTAACCATCTTGCATAGTCTTACTGTCCCCATTAAACAAACTTTTCCTAGAAACTATGTGGTTTATATTTGTGCTAATTTTGTGTATTGGTAGCCATTGGCCTGTGCTTTGGCACATAGCTGGCCATCTTTAGCTTTCTGCAGAACCATAGATGTTTAATTGCTACTAATCAGAGTTAGTGTAGCTCAAGATAATCATTCTTTTAGCCAACTGCTTAGTAAATTTTCTGACAAAATACATAACTGCCTAATTAAAAAGCTCTGTCTGATGCTGCCCTCCAGGTTGCTACTTACAAAGGATAGAGGAATGAGTTATGTTAGGTCCTCAGAGCACTTTCTGAAGTGTAGGTTTATTTCACTGTCACAAATTCAACGCTCTGGTGGGCTACAGTTCGCCATGTTCAGTCTTCTTTATCCCTCCCTCCTCAGAACTTCTCCCTAGAAAGCATCAGATCATATATTAATTTGCCCTTAGTTTACTTTATGAAGTACTGCAGCCATCTTAGGCAACTGTGTAAGGAGTACAACGAGTATGGGGATAACTCTAAAGCTACAATACTGTTATAGAAAACTGTCATTCACAAAATCTATGTTGTTACATTTTAAAAACTAAGTTTTTCTTTTACCTTAATATTGGAAATAATCAAAAATAATAACATTTTGCAGTAGAGGCTGAACAAGATGATGAAATAGAAACCTTCACCAGTCGTCCTCCCCACAGGAACACCAAATTGAATAGTCCATATAAAAAAAAGCACTTTCATAAGAACCAAAAATCAGATGAGAGATTACAGTACCTAGTTTTAACTTAATATCACTGAAAGAAGCACTGAATAGGGTAGGAAAAACCATCTTGAATTGCTGATACCACCACTCCCCCACCCCTTGGCAGCAGCCACATGGTGTGGCGAGAGAAGGTGCACTTGGGGGATGAAGAGTACAGTGATTGTGGGACTTTGCAATAGAACTCTGCATTAAAACTCAGTGCTGCCCTGTCACAGCAGAAAGCAACACCAGGTAGAACCCAGTGCCCATGGAGAGAGCATTTAGACCAGCCTGAGCCAGATAAATAATTTATCCCAGTGGTCAGAACCTGAATTTTGCCACCCATGCCACCACAGGCTGAAGTGCTCTGGGGTCCTAAATAAGCTTGAAAGGCAATCTAGGCCACAAGGACTGCAATTTCTAGGCAAGTCTTGGTGCTAGGTTGCGTTTGGAACCAGCGGACTTGGAAGACACATGACAGTGAGACACCAACCAGGCTGGCCAAAGGAGTATCTGTGCCACCTTTCACCCAATCCCACATAGCACACCTTGCAGCTTCAGGAGAGATTACTTCCTTTTGAAGAGAGGAGAGGAAAAGTAGGACTTTTTATTGCAGCTTGGATACCAGCTCAGCCATAGTGCATAGGGCAACAGGCAGAGTCCTGAGGCTCCCACCCCAGGTCCTACCTCCTGGACAACATTTCTAGACACACCCTGGGAACCCACCTCCTTGAAAGGAAGGACCCAGTCTGGGCAGGATTCATCACCTGCAGACTAAAGACCTTTTGGGCCCTAAGTAGTCAGCAGTGATAGCCAGGCAGTACTCACCATGGGCCTTGGGTGCAACTCAGAGATGTGCTGGCTTCAGGTATGACCCTGTGTATTCCCAGCTGCAGTACCTACAGAGAGAGACTCCTGCTTGAAAAAAAGGAGAGGGAAGAGTAAAGAGGACTTTGTCTTGCACTGTAGGTACCAGCTCAGCCACAGTGGAGTAGAGGACCAACCGGGTTCTTGAGGTCCCTGATCCCAGGCAATGGCTCTTGGACAGCATTTATGGACCTTCCCTGGGCCACAGGGGAGCCCACTGCCCTGAAGGAAGAGTCCCAGGCCTGCCAGCATTCAACACAAGCTGACTGAAGAACGCTTAGGCCTTGAGTGAACATTAGTAGTAGCCAGGTGGTTCTCACAGTGGGCCTGGGGTGGTAGTGGCCATAGGGAGAGACTCCTCTGCTTGTGGAAAAGGGAGGGAAGAGTGGGAAGAACTTAGTCTGTGGCTTGGGTGCCAGCTCAGCCACAGTAGATTAGAGCACCAGGTAGATTACTAAGGTTTCAGACTCCAGGTCCTGGTTCCCAGACGGTATCTGTGGGACTGCCTGGGGCCAAAAGGAATTCTGCCACCCTGAATGGAAGGCGACTGATTTTAGTCTTAGGGTCTTAAGTGAACAAAGGCAATGGTCAGGCAGTGGTTACCAAAGGCCTTGGGCAAGACCCAGTGCTGTGTTAGCTTCAGATCTGACATAGCACTTTCCCAGTGGCAGTAGCCACAGAAGTGCTTTTGTCACCCTTCCCCCAGTTCCAGGCAGCTCAGCACAAAGAAAGACTCCATTTATTTGGGAGAAAATAAAGGACGAGAGTAAGTCTGGCCAATATAGAGAATTCGTCTGGATCTTATCCAAGACCACCAAGGTGGCACCTTTATGACTCTGCAAGACCCACAGCATTACTGGCTTGTGGTACCCCCTAATGCAGATATGGCTACAGTGACCAAAAACTTAAATTATGACAACTAAATCCCTTTGAATACCTGGAAATCCTTCCCAAGAAGCACAGGTACAAACAAGCCCAGACAGTGAAGATTATAGTAAATACCTAAATCTCACAGCTAGACATCAACAAACCATCCACAAACATCAAAACCATTGAGGAAAACAAGACTCCACCAAACAAACAGAATAAGGCACCAAGGACCAATCCTGGAGGGATAGAAGTATGTGATCTTTCAGACAGAGAATTCAAAACAGCTGTTTTGAGGAAAATCAGCAAAACTCAAGAAAACAAGTAATTCAGAATTCTATCAGATGAATTTAACACAGAGATTCAAATAATTAAAAATAAGCAGAAATGCTTTCAGTATTGGACAGATCTTCCAAATAGAAAATTAACAAAGAAATATCAGAGTTAATCTGCACTATAGACCAAATGAATGTAATAGATACAGAACATTTCATCCAACAACTGCAGAATACACATTATTTTCCTCAGCACATGAATCATTCTCAAAGATAAATCATGTGTTAGGCCACAAAACACGTCTTTAAAAAATTCAAAAACATGAAATTGTATATCTTCTCTGATCACAATGGAATAAAATTAGAAATCAATAACAGGAATTTTGGAAACTATACAAACACATAGAAATTAAACAATATGTTCCTGAATAACAAGTAGTCAATGAAGAAATTAAGAAGAAAATATTAAAATGTCTTAAAACAAATGATAATGGAAACAACATACCAAAACCTATGTGATACAGCAAAAAAAGTACTAAAAGAAAATTTTATAGCTTAAGCACCTATATCAGAAAGTAGAAAAAAACATTAACCTAACAATGCATCTTAAAGAACTAGAAAAGCAAAAACAATGCAAACTCAAAATTAGTAGAAGAAAAGAAATACTAAACATCAGAGCAGAAATAAATGAAATTGAAGAAAACAATACAAAAGATCAATGAAACACTTGATTTTTTGAAAAAATAAAAGTGACAAATCTTTAGTCAGAATTTTTAAAAATGAGAGAGAAGACCAAAATAAAATCAGAAATGAAAAAGGAGGCATTATAATTGACATTGCAGAAAGTCAAAGGATCATTAGAGACCACTGTGAACAACAATATGCCATTAAATTGGAAAGTCTAAAAGAAATGGACCAATTTCTAGACACATACAACTCCCAGGCTTGAACTATGAAGAAATCTAAATTCTGAATTAACCAATAATAAGTAACATGTTTGAAGCCATAATAAAAAGTCTCCCAGCCACAATAAGCTCAAGAACCCATGGCTTCACTGCTGAATTTTACCAAACATTTAAAGAAGAACTAACACAAATCCTACCGAGAAACCAGCTTGGTTGGAAGACCCCCACCCAGGTGGGCTGAAGATATTGAGAGTCAGACACCCAGACAGCAAAACAGAGTGGATCTATCCTGGGGACAAACAGCCTGAGAGCCTGCAGGGCTGACAGCTCTCCAGACTGAAGGCCCCAAGCAGAGATTGATCCACGCATTTATTTGCTCTTTGACAGGTGATTCCTATTAATATGCAGGTGTTCTACATATACACATAACACAAGAATATACCAAGTAGGCAGCTGTTACCTGCCTACCACTAATTACAAACTAAAAGGTATCCTTCACAGAGAGCCATGGAGACAGGGTAAACTTAATGTTTCTCAGCAAAATCCTACTCAAATTATTTTGAAAAATGTAGGAGGAAATACTTCCAAACTCATTCTGCAACTCCTTACCCAAGTGATCCTCTTGCCTTGGCCTCCTAAAGTGCTGAGATTACAGACAGGAGCCATAGTGCCCAGCCCAGTGATTTTATTTTAAAGAGGAAGGATTGGGGCTGCAGGAATTTGTCAATGTTAGAAAGTGTTTGAGGGAATTTGGAATAGAATCTAAAAGGTTGCCCAGTTAGTAGTTTAAATATTAAGGTTGAGACAATCTGGAATAGAATCCTATTCTATAGGACTTATGGTTACAGTGATTCTCTATTACCTTGTTCTTATTTTAGAAATGAGAAAATATCTTTAGATGTAAAACCACTTGACAAAAATCACATAGAGCGAATAAGGTGTGGAAGAAGTAGGAGAACAAATGTAACTGATAAGTACCAAATTGGTGAATGCTTGGAAAACAAGCATATTCTAGAGGCTTAAGGCTTGTATTCAGCCCGGGAGTCTTTTCTGCAGAGTCTCCAAGGCCCTCAAAATCTGACTTGTCATCCCGGTGACATGGTAGTATGAGATGAGACAGTTTTCACAACCAGCTTTGATTCTATCCTCCACCAAGTTTTCTCACTTTCTAAAAAAAACAAAGCTTTTTTCTATTATAAGTCTTTCTGTCTTCTCAGTGCACACCCAAGAAAACCCATCTCAATAGACAGAAGCCCTAGTGGAACATTCCTGGGCTTTTGTTTTGTTTTGAGGGCAATGCTGGGGGAGTGCTTTCTTTTTGAGCTCAAGGCTACTGAGGGACCTTGAGAAGCTCAGAAGAACATAAACTCTAATTTGGTCTTTCTCCAATTTTCAATTTGCAGGAAAATTCTTTGCAGTTTATTTCTCCTTTAAACAGATTTTGAAGAGAAATAATGTTTCTCTTTTTTAAAATTTTTTACTGCACAAAACTTCTTTATAATGTTTCTTCTTTGTCAGCAGAATGCATGTTAAGTGCAGAACTCTAGTGGCGACTGCATAGGAAGTGAAGTAAAAATTATAGTTTACAATGTGAAATGGATGGCACAAGGCTTTTATCTTAATGTAAGCATATCCATAAGTGTAGCCTGGATTGAATTACAAGTATACTGATGATGCAGTCTTTACAGGACGCTTTCAGTAAAATATATGGAGCTATGAAATTACTAGGTTGCTTAAACCCAACATCGCCATCAACTAATTTTAGGTTTAAGTCATTTGTTTAAACCAATAAATATTGTCCCTAGGTATTTTAACCTAATAATTTTTGCATAGTCTAGATTTTCCTTTTAATTTTCTCATTAGTTTTGTAAAGATTTAAACATTCTATATGACTTATACCTCCAGAAATGTGACGTTATCTAAAGAAGGAAAAGAGGCAGCTCTAGTTAACCCATAGAAGGGACGTGTGTCTCATCCCTTGGCTTGTCCCTTATGGAAGACCTCTTCTCTCTTTATTTGAGAAGCTCAGAAACTCAGCTGGGATTCAAATGCCTCTTTTAGAATCAATCTGATCACTTTATAGTGACATTTTGTATAAAGTTTTTTCCTATACACACAATGATATAAGTTTCTGTCCTGGAAAGGGTGTGTGCTATCTGAAAAAAAATGGAAGGAGAAGAACCAATAACTAGATAAACTTTTATAAAAGAGAAAATATCATTATAAAGGCCACTAGCAAAATCCACTCCAAAAACAAACCAAAAAAAATTAAACTATCTTTTAAAAAATACCTATTAGGCTGGAAGTCAGCCAACTACCGTTAATCAGCTCAGTTATCACAGAACACATATCCAATGATCCAAGGACTTGGCATCATTATCTCCAATCTTATAAATTTGAACGTCCAAATTCTCCCACTTAAATAACTCTGAGTTTATCCTTAAAGTGTTAATCTGTGAACTAGCAAAGCCTCCCCCCATATCTTTAACCTCTGAAGTATTTCTTGAATAATCAATTTTACTTCTCTCAGAGACCAAATATCAAGACAGCTCTGGGTAATTGGTTACATAAGACGATCAAGATAACATGGACCTATTCAGGGTCCCCGGATATATACCAATCAAAATATATACCAAGACAGCTCTGGGTAATCTGTTATATAAGACCATCAAGATAAAATAGACCCAATCAGGGTCCCCAAATATATACCAATCAGAAAGCTGACATAAATGAGCAGTTGACTTTCATTGTGCTTTATGGTTATGAGAGTTGACTTTGACTGCACTGGCAAGGAAAAAGATTAGTTTACAGTGGTTTTTTCATTATGTTCTATAAAAATGAAGAAATGTACGTTCCTATAATCTCTAGATGGGATATTAATCATTTTTCTAGTTATTGTTCATATAGTTCAACAGATTAGTTCCTATTAATGATTTATTAAAGGCAGTGAAATATCAATAAACATATATCTAGGACAAAGTTATTTTATTTTACTTGCATTTGTAAATTTTTGCCTAGAAACCATCTTAAGTTGCCTTTCCAACTCACCCTCTCAATAAATACCTGAATTCAAACATCTCACTGGTCCCTTCCCAGTTGACGGTAAATAAATTAGCACTGCAGCCATTCATTCTTTTAACTTTTTCTTTCCCAGTGGAGAGTAAACAAAGTTAATGCTATACAATCTTTCATTCCTCATACTGCTTTCTTCCTAGTTGAGGCTAAACAAAGCTGACACTAAACAGTCATTAGCTATTACCTCTGCAAAATAATTCTGCATTTAGACTCTTTATTTTAATAAGTTGCCCCGACCTTCTTATCATTTTTATAACTGTAATGAGCCATCTAACAACAAAACTGTTACTGGAATTACAGGAACTTCTTCCCCGCCTTTCTTCTTCATTCTCCCACACACCCTGAGAAACACTCCTGAACACAGCTTTGACCCTCTTTTGCTAATTCTGCATTTAGACTCTTTCAGTTCCTTCCACTAATTTCCCATTAGAATCTAAAAGAAGCTGTTGTCATTCCTGTTATTTTAATAAACAGTTTGTTCTTTTTATCAGGGCATTTAACGATCTGGTTCCAATTCTTTTTCATTTGATCTATTTTATCTTAAATTGTAAATTTTTAAGAGTTAGAAAGTAAGTGAAGAAATTACTTCAGGTAAGATAATCTTCCTAAATCTCAGTCAGGGTCCACTCCCTCCCTCAGTCGCCTGATTCTCTAGAGATGAGTATAAGTCAGCTCAGGCTCAGTTACCGAAGGCCTATTCTTTAAAGGCTTCATGCCTTGAACTGATATCTCTGAGGACCTGGAGTTTCACTAACCTTACCTGCAGCCTCACCAACAGGCCCACTCTCCTGTTTCACCTATCCTAGCTTCTTTCTCCAGAGCAGAGTACCTTATGGCAAAAGGAGGAAGTTCCTTCTTGTTTCTAACTAAAGATGATTCTTCAATGTATCCATTATATTTTCTAACATTCTGGATGTTATTTTAATAAGTGGCCCCACCTTATCATTTTTATAACTGTAATGAGCTATTGAACAAAAAAACTGCTACTGGAATTACAGGAATTAATTTTTTTTTTTTGAGATGGAGTCTCACTCTATTGTCCAGATTGGAGTGTAGTGGCATGATCTCAGCTCACTGCAACCTCTGCCTCTGGGGTTCAAGCAATTCTCCTCCCTCAGCCTCCTGAGCACTGGGATTACAGGTGTGTGGTATCACATTCAACTAATTTTTGTATTTTTAGTAGAGATGGAGTTTCACTATGTTGACTAGGCTGGTCTTGAACTCCTGACCTCTAGTCATCCACCAGCCTCGGCCTCCCAAAGTGCTGAGATTACAGGCCGTGAGCCACCATGCCTGGCCAGGAATGATTTTTTCTTACCAGCAAAATTATTGTTTCCATTAACTTTTTTGTTGCATTATGTATAAAATTATGCAAAATATACCACCTTGATTTCTCATGTTGAAGAGCTCTGTCCTCCCTGGAAGCTTGGTAAATATGCTATTTCCCTGAGCCTTCTTCTTACCATTGAGTGGTAAGTTTTGATCACTGAATATGTCAGCTGTATGTCATTTCTCATCCTCTGATTAGTACACTCTGACAGGATTTGTAAAAACATCATTTTGGTTTTTACAGTAGTTATCTATCCTTGCTTGAATACTTTTGTTTTTAGTATATGCCGACAGATGGTTGAGGTTTACAGTAAAATCTAATGTGAACTTTAGAATTTGTACTAAAATAGACACACTGTTCAGGGGTTTCTCAGGCTCTTCCATCTCCATCAGATGCTTCTTACATCAAATAAGGAATAGTAAGAAATAGTTGTTTTTCTAGACTGCCTTACAATAGCACTTTAAGATAAAAAGTCTTTATGAGCATTTAAGAAGGGAATGCATAAGCAAAGTTTTAAGAAAACTACTGCTGAAGGATTGGGCTTAATAGAAATCAAGAAACTAAGCCATCTAACTGGAATATTGTATAATCCACCTTAGAAATCCTTTTTCATTTTTCAAAACATAACTCATTAAAAATCATATTTATAAGAACTTCTCTTCATGAAGCTGTTTTGGAGCTCTCCAGTAAGATGCCCGTAGTTTGCTTTTTTAAGAAAAACCTTATGGAAATTGAAGATGATGATGACGATGATGATTATTATTATTTAGATAGAGTTTCACTCTTGTTGCCCAGGCTGGAGTACAGTGGCACAATCTCAGCTCACTGCAACCTCCGCCTCCCAAGTTCAAGCAATTTTCCTGCCTCAGCCTCCTGAGTAGCTGGAATTACAGGCACTCACCACAATGCCCAGCTAATTTTTGTATTTTAGTAGAAATGGGGTTTCACTATGTTGGCCAGGCTGATCTCAAACTCCTGACCTCAGGTGATCCACCCTCCTCGGGTTTCCAAAGTGCTGGGATTACAGGCATGAGCCAATATGCCCGGCCAGAAGATTAGTTTTCTTAACAAATTCTTCCCTTTCATTGTAATTAGTATTAGCAGTGAGCATCTTTGAATTCCTTATATTGATTTGTGTCTCTCATACTGATGAATGGATAACAATCAGATTGTAGAAAGAGAAGTGATTTGTTTGAAGACCATTTCAGCCTTAGGAAACAAATATATGAACTTACAGAAGGCTAAAAAGCTGTGAAAATATTTGTGCTCATTTTTAATATAGACATAGAAAAAGATATGTTAGAACTGAAAGAGAGCATCCCACTTAATCCCTTAATTTTATAGATGAGAACTCTGAGCCCAAAGATGAGTGGCTTCTATAAGGTTACATAGATAATGAACATGAAACTCTAGGTCTTAATGATACCATATTCAGTGTTCCTTTCACCACAATGCAACCAAAATATTTTTAAATACTGCTGGAATTATATTTAAACATATAGAAATGCCCACTTACTGACTGAAATCCAAACATTTCTAATTTTTTTCTTTTTAATATTATCAGGCTTACTTCTTTGAGAAGACCATATTATTTTTCTTGGTTCTCTAGTGGTGATATTAAATATCTTGGTTTCCAATTCAGTATCACACTGAAAGTACTTTATACTTTGTGTCCAATCAATGGATAATAGCTTTTTTGTCCATAAATCATCTAATTTTTGTTTTAGATTATAAACTCCTGGACAGCAAGAACACTGATAATTTCCTATTTGGTACAGCTCATGTAAAGTGCACTTTGGAACCCTATTTAAAGAAAGTGTCTTAACATGAAGTGCTACTTCTTTCAAGTTCTTATCTTATAAAATGTCTTTGCATTCTGGGGCAACCCTGTGTCTGTGTTCTGTGTGGCACATACTCCCTCTGAGCATTTGCTAAGTGATAGTCAGTGATAAGGTTTGGCTGTGTTCCCACCCAAATCTCATCCTTTTTTTTTTTTTTGACACAGAATCTCACTCTGTTGCCCCAGCTGGAGTGCAGTGGCATGATCTCGGCTCACTGCAACCTCTGACTCCCAGGTTCAAGTGATCCTCCTGCCTCAGCCTCCCGAGCAGTTGGGATTACAGGAATGCACCACCACATCCAGCTAAATTTTTTTATTTTTAGTAGAAATGGGGTTTCACCCTGTTGGCCAGGCTGGTCTCGAACTGATCTCAGGTGATCCACCTGCTTCGGTCTCCCAAACTGCTGGAATTGTAGGTGTGAGCCACCACATATGGAACCAAATCTCATCTTGAATTGAGTTCCCATGATCCCCACATGTGGTCTAAGGGACCTGATGGGAGATAATTACATCATGGGGGTGATTACTCCCATGCTGTTCTCATGATGATGAGCGAGTTCTCATGAGATCTGATGGTTTTAAAAGGGGCTTTTCCCCCTTTGCTTGGCACTTCTCCTTCCTGCTGCCATGTAAGAAGGATGTGTTTCCTTCCCCTTCCACCATGATTGTAAGTTTCCTGAGGCCTCCCCAGCCATGCTGAATTGTGAGTTAATTAAACCTCTTTCCTTTGTAAATTACTCAGTCTTGGGTATGTCTTTATTAGCAGCAATAAAACAAACCAATACAGTCAGTATAATAGGAATTATTACTATTCTAGTTCCATTCCATCTATTTCCTTTTACAAAGCCTGCTGTTCTACAAACTAGCTGAAGAAGCTGATCACATGGAAAGTATTTCATTTTTATATAGTCTTTAAAGGTCTACTTTCAGTTCATCATAAAATACAACCTAATTGTGGAATCTGAAAATTGGAAGAAACATTGGAAAGCAATCTCTGTGGCTACCCTGGAAAAATATTTTAAATAAAAGTTTAAAAATCCTCAACACTCCTTCAACAAGTAACATAGGTTACAGCCACTAAAATTAATTATTTTATATCTGGTATAAATCCTTATTATGGAAAAGGAATCCCATGACTTATATTTATGTCTCCTATGGAAAGATTGTTTAACAAAGTGTTATGGGTAGTATGATCCTGAATAGGTAGAAAAAGAACTTCTGTTTTCTTAAGATCTTTAAAGGCCAGGCATGGTGGCTCACGCCTATAATCCCAGCACTTTGGGAGGCCAAGACGGTGGAACATTTGAGGCCAGGAGTTTGAGACTACCCTGGGCAACATGGTGAAACCCCCTCTCTACTAAAAATACACAAATTAGCCAGATGTGGTGGTATGGGCCTGTGGTCCCAGCTACTAGAAAGGCTGAGGGGGGAGGATTGTTTGAGAGTGAGAGGTCAAGGCTATAGTGAGCCCAGATCGTGCCATTACACTCCAGCCTGCATGACAAAGTCAGACTCTGTATCCAAAAGCAAAAAAAGGATATAACCAGGGACTAAATTATGCCTTGTATTTGAATTCAGGAGTCTTTCTTCTGGAAGCCAAGGTTTGTTGCTCCCCTCCCCCTAGCCCCCAACCCTCCCAAATTATAGTCATTTCTGTTGGGCATGGGCAAGTAAAACCTGACGGACTGTCTGAGGGCTTGCCTGGGAACATTTGTTTCCCTATTTACCCTTCAAAGTGAATCATTCCCAAGGTTGACTTTAATTAATTCTGACGTAATTCACTTTCTTTCATTTAATAATTATTAAAAATTTCAGGGCAGGGTGCAGTGGCTCATGTCTGTAATCCAGCACTTTGGGAGCCCAAGGTGGGATGACTGCTTGAGCCCAAGAGTTCAAGACCAGCCTGGGTAACATAGTGAGGCCCCATCTCTACAGAAATTTTAAAAATTAGCCAGGCTTGTTGGCATGTGCCTCCCAGCTACTTGGGGGACTGAGATGGGAAGATTGCCTGAGCCCAGTACTCAAGTCCCTCGCTTGAGTCAAGGCTGCAGTTTGTTATGATCACACCACTGCACTCCAGCCTGGATGACAGTATGAGACTCCATTAAAAAGAAAAATAAAAGAAAGAAGCAGGACAAGCAAATACATATATCTTTTTAAAGACAGTTATTAAAAGATTTTTTAAAAATTGAGACAAGGTCTCCCTTTGTCACCCAGGCTGGAGTGCAGTGGCACAATCTGGATTCACTGCAGCCTCGAACTTTCACGCTCAAGCCATCCTTCCACCTTAGCCTCCCAAGTAACTGGGACCACAAGCTTGCACCACCACACCCAGCTAATTTTTGTATTTTTTGTAGAGATGACGTTTCGCCATGTTGCCCAGGCTGGTCTCAAACTCCTGAACTCAAGCAATCTGCCCACCTCAACCTCCCAAAGTGCTGGAATTACAGGCATGAAAAACTGCACCCAGTCCCATAATCTTTATAGCACTCCTTTACCAAAGAAGAATTATACTAAAAATTTAGATTTATACAGATTATACTGTGAACATACAGCTGGCAGTTCTGAGCTGGAAGCTCCTTTGTCATTCAGAAAATTTTCTAGAGAAATCACCTTCCTGATTCCAGTTCCTGGGGGCAGCACAATTGAAGATGGAGGGCCAGAAGAAATACCCTAGTCAGAAAGCTGCACAGCATTCAGACAAAATCTAGTTGGAGAAGAAAGCCGTTTTCATAATTTAGCGAGCTTCCCCAGCTAGCCTGTAGGTGGGTGTGTTTAACAGAAGGAAGCAATGGGAACCCGCCTGTCAGCCAGCCTTTCGAGCTAATTAGCTCAGCATACAACAAAGATAAGTGAGCCTGGGAAGAGGGCCCCCTGAGGGGTCTTTAGATTCTGGGAAATGTCTGATTGGCAGATGTTAAAAGGGATTCTTTGGTAATCCAGTGCATCAATGAGCTGCAGAAATTCAGCCCAGGACTGCAAGAATTCAGGCATGAGGACACTCTGTGCAGGAGGCTCACACAGGCAGACCCAAGATGGACAGAACCTTGGAATCTCTGAGACACATCATTGCCCAAGTCTTGCCTCACAGAGATCCGGCTCTAGTCTTCAAAGACTGTAAGTACTGAAGGGGAAAATTTTTTTTTGACTTTTTAGAAAATAGTCCTAAACGTCTAGTCACATCCTATTTAAGTACGATTTCTCCTAAATCTCTGTAGTCGTATGCTGTGTTCTTAGTGATATTTTAACTTGTTCCTGACTTCAGTCAGAATTTCATTTCACCTACAGGCATTAGGCGCTGGGCTATTTTGTCAGTGATACATCATGCTAACTATGTAAAAGTCTCTTCTACAATCCAAGACCCGCCTAAGACTTAATGAACTTTTTCTGATGTTTTTTAAGTAAAGCAAAGCTGCGTGGTACTGAGATTAAACCTAAAAATAACTTGGAAATAATACTAAAATATATCAATATTTGTTAATCTGCTTAATATTCCACAACACATATTAGTTATATTAATTCAAGGATAGTGTTTGTCTGAACATCTTTGTTGCAAACAAGAATTAACAATAAATCAGCACTGAGCTTTTAAATTTTGATGACCAATTATAATGCTTTAGTTAAAAGGCCAATAAAATGAGATGCCTCCCAACCTCAGCAACACTCCCGGTGGGGACCCACCCCACCACCACCAATTTATACAGCATGGCAAAGTTATTTCAAAATCTTTTTAATGATTTAAAAATAATTCAATCAAGATTTCCAGTTCTAGCAATACTATTAAGCCATTTGTCATATAACTTTGTTTCTGGAACCAATTTGATTTCCTGCTGCTGCAAAACAGACTGTCTTCATGTTGTATCTTATCTACAGTGGGTTTCACATTACAAAGGGCTTCTGAAATAGAACTTTGCTATGGAACTGCCCAAAAGGTAAAATGCATATGGAATTGTTTTTTAAACTTCAATAGGTTGCAGCTTTCCTCTTTGTGAATCTAGTTATGTTTGCCTCCATCAAAACATCCATGGTTTGAATTTTTGCTTTCTGATTGCTGAATAATGTTCCTTTCCAGATGTCCTCTTAGCTTAGATTTCTCATATGTATGCTGAAGAAAGAGGAATGTTAGGCCATTTAATTCTATAAATTTTTCCTCTTAGATGTTAAATTGTAACCAATCTGTCCTTTAAGGCATAAAGTGAAAGCCTTTTCTTTCTCTCTCTCTTTTTAAATATTGTCTTTAAGCATTTGCCAATAGCTATGTTAGATCTAATAAAAATCACTCTCTCCACTACTCTAGCCTGGAGTCTATTCAGGTTTGTTATGTTTTTTAAGCTAAAAGGGAAGGAAAGAATGTCTCTCTTGTACAATAGAACTGAATTAACTAGTGAGGGATAAAAGGGCTCTTGGGCTGCCCACGCTTTGGATAAATTGTATAGGACCAGAGGTCTTATGCTGAGGGTTTAAATAGTGGAAGCAGTTAAAAAAAAGTAGGGGGGAGGTTTGTCACTGGCTCATTGAAAACTTAGTAAGTTCAAATCTGAAATTGTGTGGCTCACTTTCCAGCTGAACTAAATTACAGCGCTTGTTTACAGTTTAAAAGAGAAGAAAAAGGATTAGACTAAAAAAAGGATTACAATAATGCATTAAGTTCTGTCATCCAGAACTTTGCAGGACTTATTTTACATGGGGGAACAAATAAGTGTCCTATTTTATATATTTCATTCATTAACACAGAACCTAAATTTGACCAGAGAGCTTTGCCTGTTTACCCTAGAATAGACTGCTACTCTGCAACTGCTTCCATGGCTTAGAAGATGTGAATATTAAACTGCCGATTCTCTCCCTTCTTTTCTACTCTGAAAAATGACTAACTGACAGTAAGCCAAATGGCACACTTCTGTACCAGGAGTTTTCCTAACATTAAAACATCCAACCACTTACCAATCTCATGGAAGAAGTGGGAATGGGCTTGCTTACTTTCTGGGACAGGACACCAAAAGTCTGTCTGGAGCCTATGCCATTGCCCTGGCAAGCTGTAGGTGATGCACAGGCCAGTTTGGCATATGGACCCATTTTCTTTGGCATAGCCATAAGTTGCTGCCACCACACTCCTACTGGCAGCCTGTAAAAAGCTGCCACCAGCCTTGAATGGCAGGTTCTGAGCAGTACCCTCCCCTCCTAGTCACTCCTGGCTCCTCCTCTACTCTAACCGGCTCCAGGCTCTTTCTGCCAGAAGAGCTGAGCACTTGAGCACATCACTGCCAGTTCCTTAAGAAAAATTGCTACCTTACTTTCCTACAAGATGAAAGCTGATCCAATAATTTTTAAAACCCAGCCCAGTTGAACAAAAGAGCACACACACACACACACACACACTTAAATTTTTTCTAAATTTCCCTTCCATGAATGCAAACACAGTTTTTTTCTCTCTTCACTCTTTGGTCATACATAATGCAGGGAGTGTAAATGATCATGCAATTCATTTATTGTCCTCAGTTGGCTTTTGATTTGCTTAAAAACAAGCAATAGTAACTGAATTTTCTCTCAAGTTGGTTAGAAAAAGCACCCAGAGAGTTTTCTGGTCGGAAACAGATGCACATGGGAATAGTTACATTCATTTAAAGAAATAAAATTCAAATGCTTTGTCAGACAAGGAAGCTCTTCAAATGGCACTTTGCAATACATTAAACCTGTCATTTTATTTTATACAAGGCATTCAACTGGCAATAGTTGTGATTTTTTCTAAATTTTCTCTCCTGGAAAGAAATAAATTCCATAACACTTTTTTTTTCTTTTCCCTATTTCACATTTTATATGAAAAATAAGGGAAAGAGTTTTTAAATAGGGTGGACTCCCAGTTTGAAGTTTGTTCACCTAGGCTGACACTGGATTGTTCTCCCTGCATAAAAGTCTCTATTTTAAAACAAGTAGCACTGGAAGTCTCCATACTACCAGGCAGAATCTCTGCATACAAAGTATGGCTTGTCTTCATATTGCCTTCCATTCTTGGCTTTGTGCAATATCTAATTTCTTTTCATGTGTCGTGCATCACAACCAAAGCTGAGCTATCCTAAAAGCAGCCGCTGTCCACTGTTTTGAAGAAGTGTGTGAGCCTACTATTCGTTTGCCACCGTTTGACAATTTCTTGTGTGCCTTCCCAAAAGAAATCATCATGTGACTTCAAGACAGCTATGCTTTCAGATCCTAATCTGAGTGTTAACTCTTCATATTATAAGAGCACAAAACATTTATCTGCCATCTTTGGGCTTTTCCTTCAACCATTTAATAGTAAGGCTAAGACGTCAAGTCCTCATGATGTGATAGGCGCTGTACTAGAAACATTTATTCTTCACAGTAAGCAAGTAATGTAGGTACTACGTTGTACAGGGTGAGGGAACTGAGGCACACAGAGGTTAAAATGACTTGCCCAATCACCTGAGGTCAGGAGTTCAAAACCAGCCTGACAAACATGGAGAAACCCCATCTCTACTAAAAATACAAAATTAGCCGGGCATGGTGGTACATGCCTATAAGCCCAGCTATTAGGGAGGCTGAGGCAGGAGAATTGCTTGAACCTGGGAGGCGGCAGTTGTGGTGAGCCAAGATCGTGCCATTGCACTCCAGCCTGGGTGACAGAGCAAGACTCTGTCTCAGAAAACAAAAAAAAAACAAAGTAAAGCAAACAAAAACAAAAAATGACTTGTCTAAGGTCACACAGCTAGTATGTGATAGAGCCAGGAATCAAATTCTGTCTTCTAACTCCTCACCTTGAAACACTACAAGACGTTGCCTCTCAGAAGTGCTAGTTACCATGTCATTAGTGTTGTAATAGCAGTACAAGTTGAGTATGCCTTATCAGAAATGCTTGGGACCAAAAGTGTTGTAGATTTCAGATTATTTTTGAATTTTGGAATGTTTGCCTTATATATACCTTATCATTCCAAATCTGAAAATCTGAAATCTAAAATGCTCCAATGAACATTTCCTTGGAGTCATGTCAGTAATTAAATGTTCTGGATTTTGGAACATTTTGGATTTCAGCTTTTTGGATTTGGGATGCTCGACTTGTATCTGTTAGGAAAACAGAGGGGAGAAAAATGAACTCTTCTGGGAGCATAGAGGGAGCCCATTAAATAATCACATTTGAACCGAAGTGTGAGAATGATGTAGAGAGAGGAAGATAATTTTTGATGAGACAGAACAGCTTTTTCAAAGACAAATTAGGCAATACAAGAACCATGTGCTAGGGGAGGCAGAGACAGACTAAGGAGGCAGGTTGGGTCATGCTGACATGAAGGCAATAGGGAGCCATTTGAGTTAACGGTGATCCTAAATTAGTTCTGGAAGTTTATGGCCTTATGTTGCATTGGGGAAAAGTTTATGTTAACATCAGTTGGAGGTACACTTCCTGATACCTAAGGAAGAACTGCAGTTTTTTCTTAGAAAGAAACCATTTGCCAACTCAGGCAAGATGCAAGATTTGCAGATGTCAGATAAACCACTTTCACTGACTGAAGGCCAAAATCAAGACAACCTTTCTCAAAAAGATTGTTTAAAAGCTCTCTTAATTGTCACTGTAGCCATGAGAATGAGTTGGTTTCTAGGACTGACTTATGAAATGACATGTAAGATTTCACTGATATTTTTCTCAAATTTTATAATGAAAAAGTAAGATGGATCCTTTACTAAGTATTGAAAAATTGGAAGGAAATTTCTCCCATATTTGAGGTGCATTAACTCTTCCATTTGGGAGAACATTTTTCTGCATGAAAGGTTTTACTTATATCAGATAGGTGAATACTTTACTTCAAAGAGTACATTTTTTACCCTTTGGAAAAACTGGACCAGACTACGGGGCTATTAAGAGCATCTTAGTAATCATGAATCTAACTATATGCAACATGAGAAAGCAAGAATCCTCAGGAGTTAAGTACTTTATCCACCCCATGCTTTTTAGTATAGTTATGTGAAATCAATAAATTTGATGATAAATTTAGTTTTCGCATTTCCCTGAAAGGAATGGAGTAGGATGTAAAGGCTGAAGATTCTTGTGCAGTAAAATCCCTATACATATTGCATTGCATTCCAAAACCCCTGAAAAAAAAAAAACAGTTTAAAAACACAAAAAAACAGCCTAACAAAAATAAACCCTATCATGCTTGCTAGCTTATTTTAAAATAATGAGTGCCTCTTAATTACAGTAATTTGAACTCCGCTAATTTTGGCATCGAAACTATGGGTATCTGTTAGATTGAAGCCTATTCAAATGCTAATTTTACTTTATTTATTATAGGACCCACCTATTTTTATTTGAATTTATACTAAAGGAAAAATGTACATTTTAGTTCAGCTATCAATGGCATAAGAGTTGGTTCTTTTTCTTTTGTCAGTAAATATACATTTGACAGAGTTTAAAGTCAAATGTATAAAAGTCTCAACCTCAGAAGACAGGTTTTCAAAATAGAAAAAATAGGTAGCTTCTTTGATCACTTAGTGGCTATATCTGTCCTAGTACATTTATTTCTCATAGATAAGTAAGATTTAACAGATCAAAATAAAACATGATAGACACCTATTCTGTGAGATCAAATCTGGGACCTCTTCACTGACTGCTCTCCCATCTCACCAGAGGTTTCTGGTGGTGGTGCTTGTTGTTTTTAACAGTTAAGATTTGTTAGTCTGAACTCAATTTTAACAACTTCTGAAAGTCATGTGTTAAGTTACAGCCCATAATAGGATACAGATGCATAAGGGTGAGTTTCTAACTTATGATCTTCTGTTTAAATGACATGGTTTTACTGATTATGTGTTACAGATTGATTTAAGAAATGTAAGGCAACTTTAGAAGCTTTTCATAAAAGAATCTTCTTTTTGTAATACATTTCATATTGATGTTTTAACTCCAAAGACTCTCATTTCTTTTCCTCCATGTTCAAATGCCCATATAAGCTTAGTCTGTCAAGGAAGTTAAAGCATTCCTTTTTTTTAAAAAAAAAAAGAATCCTATTGAAAGATGAATATTGACAAAATAAACAATTATTACTCTCCCTATAGTTCTTTATAGTTTTTTTCCTCTGGTGTCCATGAAATGTTTGAATTATAGTTTTGCTTTTTTTTCCCTCCTGCAATGATAATCAGTTGATCCCTATTTTGATCTCATCCCATTAAGCAGCTGTGAGAAACCATCATTTAGTCACCACTCCTCTGGCACTTATGGGCTGTACTAGTTAGTTTACGTTTCTCTCACGTGGCTCTGTATTAAGTATTATGGCTTCACTGGGGTGTTTTTGTCCACACCTAAGTTGTAAGTTCCAGGAGGTCAGAGCTGTACCTTGTACTTTTCTATAATTCCGAGGTACCTCCCACAGGGACACACACCTAGCAGGTGCACAATCAGACATTTTTGGACTGCCAATTGGTTGATTTTTCTTCCTCACACAAAGCAGGGAAGATTCTCCCCATCATCAAGTGTTCTCCTTTATGATGCAATAAACTGTGCCCAGACCCTTTTAAGCCATTTATCCTCTGACTCCATTATCACAGGCTAATTACATGCAGGGTTAAGTTGATAGCCAGATGATACAGAAGAGAGCCTGAAGGCAGACGGGGCTCTAAAGACAAAGACAGCCACTCAGCTACAGCTCTGCCTTGGATTGGCCCTATGACACTCTCTCAGAATCATTCCATACGCCATGTTGGCACAATGGCTTAAATCGCCCATCCTTACATTCATCCACTGGATCTACACTCCACTGTGCGTCACCAAAGCCATGCTTTTTAAAGCCAAACTCTGTGCTTTGTACTTAGACCCTGGTTAGATAGCTGTGGCAGGATCTTGAGCATTCTTATAATGACTGTTTCTAGGGAAGGAAGATGCATTATACAAAGCCGCATTTGCACATATTTGACCATTTTGACTAAGAAGACCTGATCAGCAAAGCAACCAGAGTGACTGATCCTTTATTAGTTGTCTCAAATCATTGGTCCTCTAAAGTCTCTCTCTCTCTCTCTCTCTCCTTTTTTTTTTTTTTTTGAGACAAAGTCTCACTCACTCTGTCACCCAGGCTGGAGTGCAGTGACACGATCTTTGCTCACTGCAATCTCTGCCTCCTGGGTTAAAGCGATTCTCGTGCCTCTGCCTCCCAAGTAGCTGGGATTACAGGCACCTGCCAATCACACTCAGCTAATTTTTGTATTTTTAGTAGAGACAGAGTTTCACCATGTTACCCAGGATGGTCTCAAACTCCTGACCTCAGGTGATCCATCTGCCTCAACCTCAGGAAGTGCTGAGATTACAGGTGTGAACCACCTCCTGCTGGCCTAAAGTCTCTTTTAAATACAATGCAATGTCATTGCCCAACAGAATGTGGGAAAGATATGTACTTTCTGATTGGATAAATAGGGTACATCAGGCTTCTATTTTATGCAGCTTTTGAGATTGGATGACATCATTTGACCCAATGTGTACATATAAACCACATTTATGTGAAATCAGGCATGCTGCTTAAGTGTGGTACACTTAATAACTTTTTACTCTAGTTTGTCTTTGTGATTCCTTCTTGCACTTTCATTAGTTTTTCCCCTCCCTCCTTAAAAAATTACCCTGTGCTTGCAAATATACATAAAATAAGTGTTATTTAAATTTTCCCCTAAAAGGTTTTACAGTTCAGCAGTTTTAAAATCTAAAGGTGAAAATTAAAACAAAAAGAATGATATCCCTTTTGCATGTTTTGCAGAGTCTCCGGAGAGGTTAACTTTGTAAAACAACCTGAAGGATCATAATTTCCTCAGGAAAATGTTTGGGGTAGAGGGTGGGAATGAAAGAAGAAAAAAAAAGCAAACAAAAGAAGAAACACTACCAGCTTTCCAGCTGCTGAAGGAGTTAAGCTCTTGGCTTGGGAGCATTACCAAAGGAAAGTCCCTCTGCTGGGAACAAAGCAAGACTCCAAGCTGTCTCCGTCCTGCTGTGTGTGTGCTGAGCTACCTTTGAAAGTGTCTACACAAAAGAAAAAGGGGCTCGAGATTCCTACATGTTATACCCTGTGTGTCCACAAGATTCCATTAGCCTGGCCAAAACTTGGCAAAGGCTGAGTATGATCATAAACAACTAGACAGCAATTCTGTTTGTGAGTGTCCTGGAGTTGAGCTAAGTCTAGCACAAGACCCAAAGACACCCCATTTTTCAACTCATTTTGATAAATGGTAAATCAGCATCATACCTTGAGCTTGCCCTTTAAATTATTTGGGATCCTTTTCCTGTTGCTCCTCAACAAAACTAGGAAATCACATTGGTAAAAAACAAGCTGTACATGATTGAATTGCTAAAATACAAAATACTAATTCACTTTATTTTAAAATATCGCCTGCTAGGAATAATTTAAATAAAGTTTGTATTAAAATATTACATAATATAAATCCATCTATTTAGAGGCCGAGAATCAATTTAGAAATATGGCAGCCGGGCATGTGGCTCACACCTATAATCCCAGCACTTTGGGAGGCTGAGGCGGGTGGATCACCTGAGGACAGGGGTTCAAGACTAGCCTGGCCAACATGGTGAAACCCCATCTCTACAAAAAATACAAAACGTAGCTGGGCATGGTGGCAGGCGCCTGTAATCCCAGCTAATCAGGAAGCTGAGGCAGAAGAATCGCTTTAACCCGGGAGGCGGAGGCTACAGTGAATGGAGAAAGCACCATTGTAGACCAGCCTAGGCAACAAAAGCGAAACTCCATCTCAAAAAAAAACAAAAAAAAGAAAAGAAAAGAAATATGGTAATCATCTTGAAAGCCTCTTAATGATTTATCCTTAAATGGCAGCCTTTCCAATTTGTCTTTATTTGTTTTTCAAAAGGAAATTCTACCCAGCTAAAATTTTTCCTCATGTACGTCTTAAAAAAATTTGTTCTTTTTTTTCTATCAAATTTATAATGGAATTTTAAGATCCCTTTTTGTAGACAAATGACTGTCTTCTATGCAGGACTTTTGTCATATTGAGTAATTGGACTGAGCAATGAACTATATTGTTTCTACTTTGCTGAAGCGTACACTGTTATGAAAATTAATTTAAAATAAAATTAGCTCCTCATGGTAGTTTTTGCTAGGAGCAGGTCTATTGCCTTTATCATCCATTGGAAAGTGAAAAATTGGAACCCAAAAAACCCACATTTTCAAATTTTGAGACATGTAGCATTTTATCCATTTATTTTCCGGGTATGAGGGAGTTCCAACTTCACCAGTGAATGTTATCAAAAAATCTTTTTCTTTTCTATCCCTGAACTCTGCACGTATCTTGGAAATAAATAGCACAATGTGTTGAATTAGAGGATCTTCAAGTTGCAGACAATTTTTAGACTATTTAATGACTTAATTTCCAATCCAGGAAGAGTTAGTTTCAAAGATGCAATATGAAAACATATTCATGCCTTTTCTTTTCTTCCTTTACCTTTTCCACTGACAAATAATAGCTAACACTCTAGTACTTACTCTGTGTGAAGTTCTTTTCTGAGCATTTTCCATTTTAAGCCTTACAGCAACCCTGTGATGTAGACACTACATTCCACAGATGAGGAACTGAGGCATGGAGTGGTTAGATATCTTGAAGTGATAGAAACAGGATTCAAACCCAGGCGGTCTGGCTTCAGAGAACAGGCTTTTAACTACTAAGGAAACCCCTGCCTGTTGATAAAAAGTGGAGAAACAAGATTCAGTGCATATTTTATTGTGTAATGAACTAATGCCTGTATTTAAGGACTTTTCTAAAACATAATCCTGTGATCGATAGAACATTTAAACTCTCTACATCTCAAACTTTCCCTATGAAAACATAGATCATCTATTCTAATTGGCATCTGCATTGTGTCCCATCTGTGAAAATAAAAATACAATTATTTATATATATACATGACAAGCCCTGAATGTTGCGTATGAAGCCCTCCAGGTGTCCAGTTACTGATGTCTTCTCTGAAGAGGCTTCAAATCCTTCCAGGCTGCAGAAGGAACATTCTTTTGTTTACTCATCTCCTACACACTTCTAGTAGGTTTTTCTGCCCAGGCCCCTCTCAGAGAAATGCTCTACCTTGGGCTTACCCAGCTGCACGGGAGCAACCACACATTCTCTCTGGGGGTCCAGGTCCTTCCTCGTGGCTCTAGCTCTTCATCGATGGAGCCAGCACAGTACCTTTGGCAAGGGCAAACACAGACTCTGTTCCTACCCTTCTCTCCTGCTTGGGTAAAGCTGGAGCACCAGGGCAATGGGGTTCGCATCCCATTTTTAAAAGAAGCTAAGTCCTCTCCCCCGTCTCTTGTCAAATCATATCCCTTCCTACTGGCATGCTTTCCTATTGCTCCCTTATACAGTTCATCAGTGGGAGCATCATTATTTCTCTTACCCCTTCTGTCAAATAGCATCCTCACTCGTTCAAGAGCGCAGTTTCTCCCCTTCCCCCACCTCTCCCTAAACCTCAGTCCTCTGAGAAGGGCTCAGCTTAGGCCTTTCCCTATACAATTTTTCTCTGACCTTTTCAGCACACATTCCTCTACTCCTCCCCTTGCTTTTAATTACTCTGTCATAAATTTTACATTTTACATGTCACTATAATACTATCTCTGTTCCACAATCTAGCACTCTCATATTTTGTTCACTAATTATATGATCAATATATTATTTCTCCAGTCAGACTGTAAATCTCTGTGGGCAGAAACCTGTCTTGGATCTATTACTTCATAGCATCAGGGTCAGGGTCAGCACATAGACACGCCAATGCGACGTTGCAGGTTAAGTATGGTGTTCTGTTCTGTTGATCCCATGTGGTATTTTTCAATTCTTTTCAACAGAGTGCTTCATACAGTCAACATAAATCAATTAGCGTTGGCATCCAAGACAAACAGACTTATTATCCTTTTTTTTCAGGACTTTCCTAAATACTAGTTGTTGTGAAGGTACAGCCCAAGTGAGTAGGCAGCTAGCAACCACGTTTCTACCCCGACCAGGCTTCATCTCTCTGTACCCACTTTGCCATCTCCAGCTGAGACATAGTTGCCACTAACACACCCATGTTGTGTGAACACCATGGTGATTTATCCATGAAACCTCCTATTCCAGAATAAGTCCTGACTGCGCTGTGGACCACAGTGACTTCACTTGTTTTCTACATGTTCATTCAATTGCACTAATAGTGTTTAGACTATGTCAAGGTTTCTTAGATTCCAAATTAATTCGATGACTGCTTCTAGATGAGTATCCAGCCTATGCTGGATATCAAGGAGGCTACAGAGAACAATGAGCCAGAGTTGCTGCCCTCTAGAATCCCAGTCTGCTGTGAGTTAAATAACAGAAAATTGTACTCTATAAGACGAATTGTTTCCACAAGGCGTTTCATTCCTCTGGCCAGAAGGAAGTACAGCCAAGTCTGACTTGATACATTTAGCCAGGAGCACCACATCCATTTTATTAGCATGGTTTATAGGAGATTAAGTGCAAAGACACAGGGCCACTCATGGAATAAGAGTTCAGGAAAGGAGATGCACGTGGGCAGGAGCCAGTGAGTAAGGCACCATGGAGGAGGTGTTTCTCCTGAAGTGTGAGAGTAAACTGGATAGAAGGAAGGGAAGGGA
The DNA here is from genome assembly GCA_963574635.1 of Cheracebus regulus. Taxonomy (NCBI): domain Eukaryota; kingdom Metazoa; phylum Chordata; class Mammalia; order Primates; family Pitheciidae; genus Cheracebus; species Cheracebus regulus. The sequence continues at coordinate 5,921 of CAUYQU010008566.1, read as the reverse complement.
GGGACACAACATTCAAAATAGGAAGGAGAACTTGAACCAAAATTCAGATAACAAATACGCAGCATGTGTTCAGGGAGGTATAATGAGACTGTCCAGGCTGAAGCCAATCAGGAATTTCTGCTGGAGGGTTAAGGGTAGATAACCAAGGTGTTCCGTGTTGCTGGATGTCTTTATCAGTTAACTGCGAAAGCCTCAATGCTGACCTTTGTAATAAAAAAATAAAAGGAAGCTTCAGGAAGGGAAAATTGAAAACCTCACTTATGAGAGACTTGCTTGGGGCTCTAATACTACTCTGAAAACTCTGTCGTGTTCAAATTTCAAAACACATTGAAGAAGAAAGCAGCCACACTAATGTCTATAAACTACATATCACATTTTCTTGTTATTGATACACAAAATATTTAAAACCCCCATAGGGGCCTATCACGGTGTTAAAGAAAGCAATTAAGTGCAGTAAAATGAATTAAGAAGCTCGATCTGCAAAGTCACTTCAGAGGTATATTGCTTTCTTTACTTTCAGCAGTTCTAAGCTGACAGAAGTCACAAAAAAGGAACTACATTTCATGCCATTATTAATATTCCCCCTAACACTTCTCTCTCCTTCTACTTCTTATACCCTTTGCCTCAGCCATTTGATATTCTGCAGCTTTTTTTTTTTAATTGCATTTTAGGTTTTGGCGTACATGTGAAGAACATGCAAGATTGTTGCATAGGTACACACATGGCTGTGTGATTTGCCGCCTTCCTCCCCATCACCTATATCTGGCATTTCTCCCCATACTATCTCTCCCCAACTCCCCACCCCCTGCTGTCCCTCCTCTATTTCCCCCCGACAGATCCCAGTGTGTGATGCTCCCCTCCCTGTGTCCATGTGTTCTCACTGTTCAAAACCCACCTATGAGTGAGAACATGCAGTGTTTGGTTTTCTGTTCTTGTGTCAGTTTGCTGAGAATGATGGGTTCCAGCTTCATCCATGTCCCTGCAAAGGACACCAACTCATCGTTTTTTATGGCTGTCAATGCTGCCATTTTAGCATGAAAGCACTGGTAGACAATATAAACAAATAGGCATGGCTACGTTCCAATAAAACTTTATTTACATATTAGAAGGCAGGCGGGATTTGAGCTGTTGTTTGTTGACTAGTTGAACTAGAATCTTTACAAACAAAATATAGACGTTGGAGAAGGGGGCTGTGTCTCCCTCTTACATCTTTAACTGTAAGTATAGTTCAGTTTTAAAGATTCATTAAGGATGAAGATTATTTGCGGCATAAACATATCTCATTTATAATATATGTCTATTAATCCACTCTGATACCTGAAACATTTTCCTCCTATGCCATATTTGTATTGACATTTACTATTTTGGAGGTGACAGTTTTAATTCCTAAATATGCTCTCCGAGTGCATTTTATGAATGTTTCATTAGTTAAAAATAATATAATACTTTCTGTATGATTTTCACAAATTGCTTCTACCAAATTTAATTTACACACCCTCTAAAAAATAAATGAACATATATATTAACTTTTAAAAAAAGAGAATACCTTACATGCCAACTAACTCCAACTGGTTGGTATTTGTTTTCTGTAATTTTTTGATGTTATAAATTTAATGACATGACATGAAGCTACTGGTCCCAAGAGTTGGAAAGCAGTAATTGACTGATTTTGTTTACCATGGTTGGGGGTGGGTGGGTAAAGAAGGTAGTAGTCTTGATATTCAGATCATGTATCTGGCAAATAGTACAAAAAAATTCTCTCTCTCTCTCTCTTCTCTCCGTGTGTGTGTGTGTGTGTGTGTGTGTGTGTGTGTGTAGTGTGTGTGTTCTGAGAATGTGTGTTTATGTTTGAAAAGTACTCACTAAATTATTAACCTGAATTTTCTGGATAGCTCGGTGATGGGAGAATTTATTCTTCTTTTTCATTTAGGATTATGTGGAATTTCCAAATTTTTTACAGTGAAAAATGTTACTTTGAGGTTTTTTGCTTCTGGTAGTGTGGAGGAACTAGATACCCTAAAAAGTCATTCTGATGCAAGACAACGTACCTCCCAGACAATGTGCATGAAGTATATTTTTGATGCATTTCTGGACTTTCAGTAGAGTTAGGAAAATAAACTAATTAATAAGCCATTTGATACCACTAGGATCAGAGAAGTCCTACAAGTAAATGTCAAGACCAGTGCTGATACCAAAGGCTAAACTGGCTGCTGCACATTGAAGAGGATGAACTCTCATTCCTTCATGAAGTTGGAAACTTAAAAGTGCTAAAGTGGTGCTATGATAATCCTGCAAATCTCCTTCAGAATAAAAAATTTCAAATGTATATCAATGGTATTCCTACAGGTCCAATTCAACAAAATTTGAGCTCACAATAAAAGGAAATCATCAAACACAAAATGAAATAAGGAATCATGAGTAAGAATCAGCAAAATCAATGATGGTTTAAGATCCCAACTGAAGAGCTTAGATACTGGAATGATCAGACATAGAATACAAATATAAGCATAGTATAGTATACATTTAAATAAGTAGAAAGTGGAATAAAATCTGAGCAAGGCACAACAGACTATCAAGAATGACCAATCAAATTGAGTTTTTAAGAAATATAAAATATAACTGTTGAAAATTAGACTCTAGATGGTAGTTATACAAGGCATCACACACTGCTGAAGGGAAATGAGGGAACTAAAAGATAGATTCAAATAAGCTACCTGATATGGTTTGCATATTTTTTTCCTCCAAATCTCATGTTAAAATGTGATCCACAGTGTTTGAGATAGGACCCAGTGGGTGGTGTTTGGGTCATGGGGTCTCACGAATGGCTTAGTACCATCTTCACAATAATGAATGAGTTTTCACTTTGTGAGTTCATGTGAAATCAAGTTGTTTAAAGAGACTGGCACTTCCTCCCTCTCTTGCTTTCTCTCTTGTCATGTTATAGGCCTGCTCCCTTTTCATCTTCTGTCATCATTGCAAGCTTCCTGACGCCCTCTCCAGAAGCAGATGGTGACACCATGCTTCCTGTACAGCCTGAAAAACTGTGAGCCAATGAAATCTCTTTTCTTTATAAATTATCCCATCACAGGTATTCTTTTCTAGTAATGCAAAATGAACTAAAACACCAAATTTGTGCTGAGGAGTGTAGCATTGCTATAAAGGTACTTGAAAATGCAGAAGAAATGGGCAGAGGTTGAAGGGTTTGGAGGTCTCAGAAGAAAACACGAAGATGAGGGAAAGTTTGGAACTTCCTAGTGACTGGTTAAATAACTGTGACCAAAATGTTAATAAAAGTATGGACAGTGATGTGCAGACTGACAAGGTCTCAGATGGGGGCACTCAGATGGAAATGAGGAATTTATTGGGAACTGAAGTAAAGGTCACTTGTGTTACACCCTAGCAAAGAGATTGGGTACATTATGTCTGCATCATAGGAATCTATAGAAGGTTGAACTTAAGAGTGGTACCTTAGGGTATCTGGTGTAAGAAATTTCTAAGAAACAAAGCATTCAAGATGTGGCCTGTCTGCTCCTAACAAGTTATGATCAAATAGGATCAAAGGAATGATGTAAGGTTGGAACTTATATTTAAAAGAGAAGTAGGGCATAAAAATTTGGAAAAATTGTAGCTTAATCATGTGGTAGAGAAAGGAAACAGTTTTTCAGGAGAGAAATACAAGCAACCTTTGGAGCAAGGATGCTAGAGAGATTTACATGACAAAAAGGGAGCCAGGTGGTAATATCCAAGGCAGTGGAAAAAAAGCCTCCAAGATATTTCAGAAATCTTTGGGACAGCCCTTCTCATCACAGGCCCAGAGGCCTAGGAGCAAAGAATGGTTTCAGGGGCCAGGCCTGGAGCACTGCTGTCCTGTGCAGCCTTGCAGCCTGGTCCCTGCATCCCAACTGCTACTTTTCCAGCCTTGGCTCTAAGGGCCTCAAATACAGCTTGGGCCACTGCTTCAGAAGGTGCAAGCTGTAATCCTTAGTGGTTACCATGTGGTGTTAAACTTAAATGTATGCAGAATGCAAGCATGGAGGAGGCTTGGCAGCTTCCTCGTAGATTTCAGAGGATGTATCAGAAAACCTGGTTGCTTAGGCAGAAGCCTGCTGCAGGAGTGGTGCCTCTGTAGAGAGCCCCTGTTAAAGCAGTGCCAAGGGAAAATGTGGGGTTGGAGCCTCCACACAGAGTTCCCACTGGGGCACTGCCTATGGAGCTATAGGAATGGGGCCACTTCCCTCCAGCCCCTAGAATGGTAGATTCATTGTCAGCATGCACTCTGAGCCTGGAAAAACTACAGATACTTAATTCCAACATGTGAGAGCAGCTGTGGGGCTGTACCCTGCAAAGCCACAGGGGTGGAGCTGCCCAAAGCCTTGAAGCTCACCTCTTGTACCAGTGTGCTCTGGATGTGGAAGATGGAATCAAAGGAGACTATTTCAGAGTGTTAACATTTGATTAATATCTTACTGGGTTTCAGACTTATGTGGGGCCTGTTGCTCCTTTCTTTTGGCCAATTTCTCTCGTTTGGAATAGGAATGTTTACCCAATGCCTATACCACCATTATATTTTGGAAGTAAGTGACTTGATTTTGATTTTACAGGCTCACTGATGGAAAGAACATTCCTTGAGTCTGAGACGAGACTTTGGACTTTTTGAGTTGATAGGAATGAGTTGAGACTTGGGGACCATTGGGAAGGAATAGTTGCATTTTGTAATGTGAGAAGGATGTGAGATTTGAGGGGCCAGGGACTGAATAATGACTTGGGTGTTGTCCCCTGAAAATCTCATGCTCAGATGTGTTTCCCAATGTTGGAAGTGTGGCTAGTGGAAGGTGTTGAGGTCATAGGGGTAGATCCCTCAGGAATGGCTTAGTTCTATCTTCACAATAATGAACGAGTTCTCACCCTGAGTTCATGTGAGATCTGGTTGTTTAAAAGAGCCTAGCACCTCCTTCCTCTCTCTTGCTCCCTCTGTTACCATGTGAGATGCCTGCTCCCACTTCACCTTCTGCCATGATTGTGAGCTTCATGAGCCCTCACCAGAAACAAATGCTGGTGCCATGCTTCCTGTATAGTCTCCAGAACTGCCAGTCAATTAAACCTCTTTTCTTTATGAATTACCCAGTTGCAGGTATTCTTTTATAGTAACACAAAATGGGCTAATGTAGTATCCACATACGGTATAGGGAGACAGGGATGCATGTGAGAAATTAATATATATGTAGAATAGAATAAGAAGGGCTGGTATACTCCCAGTCAAAGTCCCAGGAAAACAGACTAGAAATAATGGTGCAGATAAGAAAATATCTTAGAACTTTCTACAACTTAAGAAAGACACAAGTTCACAAATATAAAAAGCATAGTATATAAAATTCAGAGGTAAAAAAATTAGACAACTGTAATGAGCCCACAGAATACCAAAGTCAAAAGAAAAGCCTTAAAAGGACTTCAGGAGAAAAGGCAGATTAAATCCGAATTGGATGGAAAGCAGACGTTCTGCAGCAACGATGGAAGCAAGAAGGTAATTGACATCTGGTTCTGAGAGAAAATGACTATTAAACTGAAGTTGGGAACAAAGCAAAACTATTTTTTAAGAAAAAGGATAAAATAAGAGAAAGGTTATTCTACGGGGGATTTTGTTTAAAATTATATTTCTTCTTTAAATAAAACTAGTGGCTCCATTTGGCCTGGTCTTTTCCTTCCTTCCTTCTTTCCTTCCTTCCTTCCTTCCTTCCTTCCTTCCTTCCTTCCTTCCTTCCTTCCTCCCTCCCTTCCTTCCTTCCTTCCTTCCTTCTTTCCTTCTCTCTCTCTCTCTTTCTTTCTTTCTTTCTTTTTCTTTCTTTCTTTCTTTCTTTCTTTCTTTCTTTCTTTCTTTCTTTCTTTCTTTCTTTCTTTTTCTTTCTTTTCTTTCTTTCTTTCTT